>CM069861.1:14266323-14388823 GCA_036172795.1 Pelodytes ibericus
ATACACACACACACACAAAGCGACAGTCACATACATACACAACGAGATACAGTCAGTCACAAACACACATACCGAAAGACAGTCAGTCACATACATACACACTCATAGAGAGACAGTCACATACACACACACACACAAAGCGACAGTCAGTCACATAAATACACACCGAAAGACAGTCAGTCACATACATACACACTCATAGAGAGACAGTCACATACACACACACACACAAAGCGACAGTCACATACATACACAACGAGATACAGTGAACTGAATGATCACTTCCTATAACAAGGTACCTGTATCATACTGTATTATCATCATCTTACCCATTACAATGTGATGCACCAGCCAGCATGTAACTGAATGATCACTTCCTATAACAAGGTACCTGTATCATACTGTATTATCATCTTATCCGTTACAATGTGATGCACCAGCCAGCATGTAACTGAATGATCACTTCCTATAACAAGGTACCTGTATCATACTGTATTATCATCTCACCCCTTACAATGTGATGCCCCAGCCAGCGTGTAACTGAATGATCACTTCCTATAACATGGTACCTGTATCAT
The DNA here is from genome assembly GCA_036172795.1 of Pelodytes ibericus. Lineage (NCBI taxonomy): Eukaryota > Metazoa > Chordata > Amphibia > Anura > Pelodytidae > Pelodytes > Pelodytes ibericus. Next base: position 14,266,902 of record CM069861.1, read on the forward strand.
ACTGTATTATCATCTTACCCATTACAATGTGATGCACCAGCCAGCATGTAACTGAATGATCACTTCCTATAACAAGGTATCATTCTGTATTATCATCTTACCCATTACAATGTGATGCACCAACCAGCATGTAACTGAATGATCACTTCCTATAACAAGGTACCTGTATCATACTGTATTATCATCTTACCCATTACAATGTGATGCACCAGCCAGCATGCAACTGAATAATCACTTCCTATAACAAGATACCTGTATCATACTGTATTATCATCTTACCCATTACAATGTGATGCACCAACCAGCATGTAACTGAATGATCACTTCCTATAACAAGATACCTGTATCATACTGTATTATCATCTTATCCCTTACAATGTGATGCACCAGCCAGCATGTAACTGAATGATCACTTCCTATAACAAGGTACCTGTATCATACTGTATTATCATCTTATCCATTACAATGTGATGCACCAACCAGCATGTAACTGAATGATCACTTCCTATAACAAGGTACCTGTATCATACTGTATTATCATCTCACCATTACAATGTGATGCCCCAGCCAGCATGTAACTGAATGATCACTTCCTATAACAAGGTACCTGTATCATACTGTATTATCATCTTACCCATTACAATGTGATGCACCAGCCAGCATGTAACTGAATGATCACTTCCTATAACAAGGTACCTGTATCATAGTGTATTGTCATCTTACCCCTTACAATGTGATGCACCAGCCAGCGTGTAACTGAATGATCACTTCCTATAACAAGATACTTGTATCATACTGTATTATCATCTCACCCATTACAATGTGATGCACCAGCCAGCATGTAACTGAATGATCACTTCCTATAACAAGGTATCATACTGTATTATCATCTTATCCATTACAATGTGATGCACCAGCCAGCATGTAACTGAATGATCACTTCCTATAACATGGTACCTGTATCATACTGTATTATCATCTTACCCATTACAATGTGATGCACCAGCCAGCATGTAACTGAATAATCACTTCCTATAACAAGATACCTGTATCATATTGTATTATCATCTTACCCATTACAATGTGATGCACCAGCCAGCATGTAACTGAATAATCACTTCCTATAACAAGATACCTGTATCATACTGTATTATCATCTTACCCATTACAATGTGATGCACCAACCAGCATGTAACTGAATGATCACTTCCTATAACAAGATACCTGTATCATACTGTATTATCATCTCACCCCTTACAATGTGATGCCCCAGCCAGCGTGTAACTGAATGATCACTTCCTATAACATGGTACCTGTATCATACTGTATTATCATCTTACCCCTTACAATGTGATGCACCAGCCAGCATGTAACTGTATGATCACTTCCTATAACATGGTACCTGTATCATACTGTATTATCATCTTATCCCTTACAATGTGATGCACCAACCAGCATGTAACTGAATGATCACTTCCTATAACAAGGTACCTGTATCATACTGTATTATCATCATCTTACCCATTACAATGTGATGCACCAGCCAGCATGTAACTGAATGATCACTTCCTATAACATGGTACCTGTATCATACTGTATTATCATCTCACCCCTTACAAAGTGATGTACCAGCCAGCATGTAACTGAATGATCACTTCCTATAAAAAGGTACCTGTATCATACTGTATTATCATCTTACCCATTACAATGGGATGCACCAGCCAGCATGTAAATGAATGATCACTTCCTACAGCAAGGTACCTGTATCATACTGTATTATCATCTCACCCATTACAATGTGATGCACCAACCAGCATGTAAGTGAATGATCACTTCCTACAACATGGTACCTGTATCATACTGTATCATCCTCTCACCCATTACAATGTGATGTACCAGCCAGCATGTAACTGAATGATCACTTCCTACAGCAAGGTACCTGTATCATACTGTATTATCATCTCACCCATTACAATGTGATGCACCAGCCAGCATGTAACTGAATGATCACTTCCTGTAACAAGGTACCTGTATCATACTGTATTATCTTCTTATCCCTTACAATGTGATGCTCCAACCAGCATGTAACTGAATGATCACTTCCTATAACATGGTACCTGTATCATACTGTATTATCATCTCACCCATTACAATGTGATGCACCAGCCAGCATGTAACTGAATGATCACTTCCTATAACAAGATACCTGTATCATACTGTATTATCATCTTATCCCTTTACAATGTGATGCACCAGCCAGCATGTAACTTAATGATCACTTCCTATAACAAGATACCTGTATCATACTGTATTATCATCTCACCCCTTACAATGTGATGCACCAACCAGCATGTAACTGAATGATCACTTCCTATAACAAGGTACCTGTATCATACTGTATTATCATCTCACCCATTACAATGTTATCCACCAGCCAGCATGTAACTGAATGATCACTTCCTATAACAAGGTACCTGTATCATACTGTATTATCATCTCACCCATCACAATGTGATGCACCAGCCAGCATGTAACTGAATGATCACTTCCTATAACATGGTACCTGTATCATACTGTATTATCATCTTACCCATTACAATGTGATGCACCAGCCAGCATGTAACTGAATGATCACTTCCTATAACAAGGTACCTGTATCATACTGTATTATCATCTTACCCATTACAATGTGATGGACCAGCCAGCATGTAACTGAATGATCACTTCCTATAACAAGGTACCTGTATCATACTGTATTATCATCTTACCCATTACAATGTGATGGACCAGCCAGCATGTAACTGAATAATCACTTCCTATAACAAGGTACCTGTATCATACTGTATTATCATCTTACCCATTACAATGTGATGCTCCAACCAGCATGAAACTGAATGATCCCTTCCTATAACATGGTACCTGTATCATACTGTATTATCATCTTATCCCTTACAATGTGATGCACCAACCAGCATGTAACTGAATGTTCACTTCCTATAACAAGGTACGTGTATCATACTGTATTATCATCTTACCCATTACAATGTGATGCACCAACCAGCATGTAACTGAATGATCACTTCCTATAACAAGGTACCTGTATCATACTGTATTATCATCTTACCCATTACAATGTGATGCACCAACCAGCATGTAACTGAATGATCACTTCCTATAACATGGTACCTGTATCATACTGTATTATCATCTTATCCATTACAATGTGATGCACCAGCCAGCATGTAACTGAATGATCACTTCCTATAACAAGGTATCTGTATCATACTGTATTATCATCTTATCCGTTACAATGTGATGAACCAGCATGTAACTGAATGATCACTTCCTATAACATGGTACCTGTATCATACTGTATTATCATCTTATCCCTTACAATGTGATGCACCAACCAGCATGTAACTGAATGATCACTTCCTATAACATGGTACCTGTATCATACTGTATTATCATCTTATCCCTTACAATGTGATGCACCAACCAGCATGAAACTGAATGATCACTTCCTATAACATGGTACCTGTATCATACTGTATTATCATCTTATCCCTTACAATGTGATGCACCAACCAGCATGTAACTGAATGATCACTTCCTATAACAAGGTACCTGTATCATACTGTATTATCATCTTACCCATTACAATGTGATGCACCAACCAGCATGTAACTGAATGATCACTTCCTATAACAAGGTACCTGTATCATACTGTATTATCATCTTACCCCGTACAATGTGATGCACCAGACTGCATGTAACTGAATGATCACTTCCTATAACAAGGTACCTGTATCATACTGTATTATCATCTTACCCATTACAATGTGATGCACCAACCAGCATGTAACTGAATGATCACTTCCTATAACATGGTACCTGTATCATAGTGTATTATCATCTTATCCCTTACAATGTGATGCACCAGCCAGCATGTAACTGAATGATCACTTCCTAAAACAAGGTACCTGTATCATACTGTATTATCATCTTACCCCTTACAATGTGATGCACCAACCAGCATGTAACTGAATGATCACTTCCTATAACAAGGTACCTGTATCATACTGTATTATCATCATCTTACCCATTACAATGTGATGCACCAGCCAGCATGTAACTGAATGATCACTTCCTATAACAAGGTACCTGTATCATACTGTATTATCATCTTATCCGTTACAATGTGATGCACCAGCCAGCATGTAACTGAATGATCACTTCCTATAACAAGGTACCTGTATCATACTGTATTATCATCTCACCCCTTACAATGTGATGCCCCAGCCAGCGTGTAACTGAATGATCACTTCCTATAACATGGTACCTGTATCATACTGTATTATCATCTTACCCATTACAATGTGATGCACCAGCCAGCATGTAACTGAATGATCACTTCCTATAACAAGGTATCATTCTGTATTATCATCTTACCCATTACAATGTGATGCACCAACCAGCATGTAACTGAATGATCACTTCCTATAACAAGGTACCTGTATCATACTGTATTATCATCTTACCCATTACAATGTGATGCACCAGCCAGCATGTAACTGAATAATCACTTCCTATAACAAGATACCTGTATCATACTGTATTATCATCTTACCCATTACAATGTGATGCACCAACCAGCATGTAACTGAATGATCACTTCCTATAACAAGATACCTGTATCATACTGTATTATCATCTTATCCCTTACAATGTGATGCACCAGCCAGCATGTAACTGAATGATCACTTCCTATAACAAGGTACCTGTATCATACTGTATTATCATCTTATCCATTACAATGTGATGCACCAACCAGCATGTAACTGAATGATCACTTCCTATAACAAGGTACCTGTATCATACTGTATTATCATCTCACCATTACAATGTGATGCACCAGCCAGCATGTAACTGAATGATCACTTCCTATAACAAGGTACCTGTATCATACTGTATTATCATCTTACCCATTACAATGTGATGCACCAGCCAGCATGTAACTGAATGATCACTTCCTATAACAAGGTACCTGTATCATAGTGTATTGTCATCTTACCCCTTACAATGTGATGCACCAGCCAGCGTGTAACTGAATGATCACTTCCTATAACAAGATACTTGTATCATACTGTATTATCATCTCACCCATTACAATGTGATGCACCAGCCAGCATGTAACTGAATGATCACTTCCTATAACAAGGTATCATACTGTATTATCATCTTATCCATTACAATGTGATGCACCAGCCAGCATGTAACTGAATGATCACTTCCTATAACATGGTACCTGTATCATACTGTATTATCATCTTACCCATTACAATGTGATGCACCAGCCAGCATGTAACTGAATAATCACTTCCTATAACAAGATACCTGTATCATATTGTATTATCATCTTACCCATTACAATGTGATGCACCAGCCAGCATGTAACTGAATAATCACTTCCTATAACAAGATACCTGTATCATACTGTATTATCATCTTACCCATTACAATGTGATGCACCAACCAGCATGTAACTGAATGATCACTTCCTATAACAAGATACCTGTATCATACTGTATTATCATCTCACCCCTTACAATGTGATGCCCCAGCCAGCGTGTAACTGAATGATCACTTCCTATAACATGGTACCTGTATCATACTGTATTATCATCTTACCCCTTACAATGTGATGCACCAGCCAGCATGTAACTGTATGATCACTTCCTATAACATGGTACCTGTATCATACTGTATTATCATCTTATCCCTTACAATGTGATGCACCAACCAGCATGTAACTGAATGATCACTTCCTATAACAAGGTACCTGTATCATACTGTATTATCATCATCTTACCCATTACAATGTGATGCACCAGCCAGCATGTAACTGAATGATCACTTCCTATAACATGGTACCTGTATCATACTGTATTATCATCTCACCCCTTACAAAGTGATGTACCAGCCAGCATGTAACTGAATGATCACTTCCTATAAAAAGGTACCTGTATCATACTGTATTATCATCTTACCCATTACAATGGGATGCACCAGCCAGCATGTAAATGAATGATCACTTCCTACAGCAAGGTACCTGTATCATACTGTATTATCATCTCACCCATTACAATGTGATGCACCAACCAGCATGTAAGTGAATGATCACTTCCTACAACATGGTACCTGTATCATACTGTATCATCCTCTCACCCATTACAATGTGATGTACCAGCCAGCATGTAACTGAATGATCACTTCCTACAGCAAGGTACCTGTATCATACTGTATTATCATCTCACCCATTACAATGTGATGCACCAGCCAGCATGTAACTGAATGATCACTTCCTGTAACAAGGTACCTGTATCATACTGTATTATCATCTTATCCCTTACAATGTGATGCTCCAACCAGCATGTAACTGAATGATCACTTCCTATAACATGGTACCTGTATCATACTGTATTATCATCTCACCCATTACAATGTGATGCACCAGCCAGCATGTAACTGAATGATCACTTCCTATAACAAGATACCTGTATCATACTGTATTATCATCTTATCCCTTTACAATGTGATGCACCAGCCAGCATGTAACTTAATGATCACTTCCTATAACAAGATACCTGTATCATACTGTATTATCATCTCACCCCTTACAATGTGATGCACCAACCAGCATGTAACTGAATGATCACTTCCTATAACAAGGTACCTGTATCATACTGTATTATCATCTCACCCATTACAATGTTATCCACCAGCCAGCATGTAACTGAATGATCACTTCCTATAACAAGGTACCTGTATCATACTGTATTATCATCTCACCCATTACAATGTGATGCACCAGCCAGCATGTAACTGAATGATCACTTCCTATAACATGGTACCTGTATCATACTGTATTATCATCTTACCCATTACAATGTGATGCACCAGCCAGCATGTAACTGAATGATCACTTCCTATAACAAGGTACCTGTATCATACTGTATTATCATCTTACCCATTACAATGTGATGGACCAGCCAGCATGTAACTGAATGATCACTTCCTATAACAAGGTACCTGTATCATACTGTATTATCATCTTACCCATTACAATGTGATGGACCAGCCAGCATGTAACTGAATGATCACTTCCTATAACAAGGTACCTGTATCATACTGTATTATCATCTTACCCATTACAATGTGATGCACCAGCCAGCATGTAACTGAATAATCACTTCCTATAACAAGATACCTGTATCATACTGTATTATCATCTCACCCCTTACAATGTGATGCACCAGCCAGCATGTAACTGAATAATCACTTCCTATAACAAGATACCTGTATCATACTGTATTATCATCTCACCCCTTACAATGTGATGCACCATCCAGCATGTAACTAATTTCGGTTATGTTGGGTGGAGAATATATGTATAAAAATGCTCACTCAACTCTCTCTCTGTGCTCCTCATTGAAGAGCTCTCTGGTTAATGCAGTTTGTACCATCCTTGGCTTCTAGGTAAAAGCGACACCTAGTGGCCATTGTATGAACTATTTATTTCTTTCTGACTCCTGCACATATTTTCTGCAAATAACTTTTTTTTTTTTAAAAAAGAATAATTAAAATGCGTTTTAACACAAGCCCCCAGACAGCAGAGGCCTCTCCATCATTCTGGCACTCAAGCAAATCAAATTACTAACACTGGTGTGGGATCTTAGGGATAAGAATGGCAGGAAAGGATCCTTGTCCTCACATTTAGGAGCTCGGACTGTATGGTGAGTGTATAAGTTTATTACAAAGCTCCACAGTTATAAAACTCGCAATAATACATATTTGAACAGATAGGTTAAGTAACCACTTAAAAAAAAAAAAAAAAAAAAACACCTTGGAATTAACCTGCAACTATAGAAGCCCAGACAGTCCATGTTTTGTACATATTTTTCTGACTTGTTTTCTCGAGATAACTAGAAGTCTTCTCAACAGAACAAGTCAGAAACATATTACCAATATGTGGCCTCTCTGGGTCTTTCGTATGCAACCTTTGCCCCCCCCTGCACCTGCCGACTGTTCCTTTTTGGCCATTTGAGATTAGGGCTGCCACCTGGCCGGTATTTTACCGGCAGGCCGGAAAAAAAATTGGCTTGTGTCCAATTTTAATTCTATGGAGGCAGTAGCATGGCCGGTATTTTGTTGTAGAAAAGGTGGAAACCCTATTTGAGATGTGTGTGTGATATAATATATATATATATATATATAAAAACAGGACTGAAGATAATAATCTACAGTAGGGTTATTTATTACCACATGCGCCAATGTATAGTACTAGCTTAAAAAATGACAGACGCCTCCTTCAACTAGAGAATGGATGGCCTTCGTGGAATGGATCTGATCGGTTGAGGAACTGCTACTATTGGCCCAGTGCAAAGGGATGGCACATATCAATCAGCAAACCCCAGATAATGTTTATTTATTAAATAAACTTTCCCATTCCTAGACCTGAGGCTGGTTTGTTTATTTAAAACCTCCCCCCCCCCCTATCCTGTCAGTTAACAGTTACGCAAGGGTTTGTTAGGTTCTACCAGACTCTTCCAGCTCTATGATCAAAGGCACAAGGCCTTTCCAGGTATTGCCTGAACTGGCTGGAGTGCTATTTATTTATTTACTATCTATGAAGATATTTTGCCGCTTATGTTAAAGTGACCAATGTTTGAAATCAATATGATCGCCCCATGTTCTGTTTGGACTTTTTGTTTTATTATGGCAGATTTTATAAAAAAAAAAGATATTACATTTTTATAAAGTGCCAAAGAACATCTGCCAGGTCCGTTCGCAGCCACAACTTTCGCAATATGTGGGGATGAAATCCAAACACTGTGCAGTAAATTAGACTCTGTGGTTGGAACTTTTCCAATTACCCAGGGTTTTCTTGACAGTATATTTTTTTAACTGATCCAGTGCCAACGTGGGGCAAAGTATAACGATCAGATACTGAAAAGTCTTATATTCACCAACTTTCATTTTGGATTCATTTTTTTTTTTTGGTTAAATCTCTAAAACTAATTGTGCAAATGATTGTTTAAAAATACATTTATGTCTATGGCTTCCAGAAAATATTTTCTTACTTTTCTTAGTTGAATTTTGTAATCCCAATTTTAATACCAGCTGGGTATGGGGCTGGATGCAATGTTTTCTTAGCACTCCCATGGAGTCTTAGATTGGTTCTGCAAAGTGGATTTGGAGTCGTGAGACACAGATTATACTTCAAACTGAGTTGAAAAAGGTAGCCAGGGGAAATAGATATTTGCAGAGGTTAGTCATCCTTCTGGCATCAGCGAATAATACAGATTTGGCTTCCTTGAGCGCCTGTAATAATACATTGAGATGCTGCGATGTTTGTTTACAGCTGAATTCTTACAATAACAAAAATTAAAAAAAAGATATAACTAAATATTCTGTTGGTGGGAGGCCTTCTAAAATTCTGATTTTCCATAACTTTTATAAAGCACACTGATTTTTATTGTACATAGATTTAAAATTGTACTTTAAAACATCTTCAATATTTGGTACGCTAATATTACAGTACAATTTAGTATGCAACAATTCACTGAATCTTTTAAATGTCCCTTCCTCTTCCTAGTGGTTAGGTGTAAAAGAAATAACAGCTAACACTCTTTACACATAAAGAAAAGGCTAAAACAACTTTGAGGCCACGTCCGTCATAGAGGGTGCCATCATTTGGGGTCATTTTTATACCAATTGCTACAGCAGATATATTTAGATATGTTTATTGCAGCTATTTTATCCATATTTATTGATATTTATGTGTATAGGCATTTCCTTTTATTTCTGTATGTTTTATTGTTGTGTAAACTGTTGGTTTGTTTTCTTTTACATATTTTATGTTCATGTATTTTTATTCATCCCATTTCTAAATGTTAACATTTCGCTCACTGTAGTCAATAAAGTTTTTTTTTTTTAATACAAAAACTCTCAAACAACTTTATCAGTCAGAATGTATTTATCTCTGACAGTGAAGAAAAAAGTGTAAAAAAAAAAATATATATATATATCCAGGATAATGAGGGTTCATTTGTTTAATTTAAGAAACCCATTATAAAGTAATCTTACTACATTACCCCATACACCTCTCATCCTATAACTAATAAACAGGGGTCAATTTAAAAATACACTATTAAATCAATATCTTTTTATCTACTCGATCGGTACTAAACAGGGCTGGAATTACCATTTAATGATTAGAGGGGGTGATTTTATTGAGTTGAGCTAGATAATGCCCAGAATTGCACTGTATAAGGGAGTATAAGCAAGTTATTAGCATTTCGTGATGCAGGGTGCCCAATGTGTATAAGGAAAACAATAATATATTATATATAGTATAGTTCTGATTAAAAAAAAAACATCTTTTGTATTAAAGCCCTGTAAACAGATTTAAGAATAATTAATATAAAGTGAGACCCATTTATCATAGTGAAGAGAAATACGAACAGAGCTTCACTTTTCGCTCCTAAAAATTCAATGGCTCTTATGTTGGTCTGTCTTATTACCACTCACGTTTAGCGGGGGGAAAAGAACAAATCCCAGTTTCCATGACCTTTTGTGTATTTATGAATAAGTATCGGGGTATAACAGACGCAAGTGCTACGCACCAATCCTAAAAAAACAAAACGAAAAAAACAAAACATACTTCATTAATAAGTCAACATATCTGACAGCGCAGTGAACTTCCTGGTCCTTCTCTAAACACCCGTGAGGACACAAATTACCTGTAACTTGGCAACGGCTACCTGAAAGGGCGCAATTATCAGATTGTACCGAGGTTAACGAAGCAGAAAGGAAAGTCATTTTAAAGTAATTTAATGAACTCGGCAGAGGAGCTCATCACTAAAAAATACAACTGACGGTGGGACAAAACATAATTCCCTAGGAAAATAAAAAGCACCCAGAGCTTAAAGGGACTAGGTCAACATAACCACTGCGTAGACTGCGGATGGAGAGGATAAAATGATCACAAGCAGCATTGCCTGAAAATGCATAAAATAAGAGATAACTATCTGTGGTTCTCTTCTGCTGACGCAATGTATAGATCATTTATCAGCATTTTCCTTAATTTTCTACATTCACAGTTTATGCAGTGTTAAGGTGGACAGGGTCCCTTTAAGTGGAAAGAGAGCAACACCAGGCCAAAGTTCTAAATGTACAGGAATCACCATGGAAACCATTGCAATGTTACTCAAGGTGAAGAGATGGAAGCCAATGGAATCTTCACGGAGCGATCACCGTGGAAACCAACAGAATCTTCGTAAAGTGGAGCAATCGCCGTGGAAACCAATAGAATATTACCACACATTGTACCACTTGTGCAAGTCATTTGTCAACTTACTACAACTCACTCTTAATTAAAATAAAAAAGAAAAAACCTCTATTTCTCCGGCCATTATTATTTAGAAGCAGTAGGTGAAGGATTGGTCTCCTATAGGAGTTAATTGCTCAAGTATGTTAGAAATGTAAATATGTATTTTCCAAAAGTAATTAGACAAAGTGTTTTTGAGTACCTGGCGTCCTTCACACTGACTCAGGTGAGTGTGTTCTAGAGAGAGGGCCTTGAAATCCAGTTGGTTCACATTCTTTATCCGTAGACGCCCTCTTTTTAATTGAGATTTATTTGGCTTGCTTATTATTGTGGCATAATACCCATTAACAGTTCTCTTGGCCTGAGATAGGAGACAAAATGTTCTTCTCGGTTAATTCAGTGGTTCAATGTTACAGGACATAGCACGTGGTATGATCTGTGCCACCGACGGCATGCCACGTACGCTTTAAAGTCTAATATCTCAGCCTTTTTCATTTCTTTTGTAGTTGGTGGTCAATAAAATATCATCACTACACATTAAGCAATTCCCGGATTGCAGGATAAAACTTACCAGGAAAGGTTAAAGGGACACTACCACTTACATAAGATGTAACTAGATAACCTGGTCATTTAAAACAAACACAAATATAAATCCTATGCCACTGTTTTTTTTTGGTTTTTTTTTATTTGATTGAATTTATTATATATGAAAGGAAAAATAAAATAAGGTGTTTATCCCCTGGCTCCATTTTGTGAATATTTCTCATGATGCAACATTGTACAAAATCTTACAGCCAGTCTCACTTTAAAACTGTGGCCAAAGCATGCATGATGATGTCAGAAGATACTCCCCTGCTCTCTTACTGACTCCTGTGTATTAGTGGATGCAAGGAGCCTTACAGTGGATGTGGTAGAGGTTAATACAGTGAAGGAGGGGATAGGCAGAAGTCAATCCTAAATATAAGATAAGACCAGGGACTAATGGAAATATTTAGAAAATTGGGCAGACTAGACGGACCGAATGGTTCTTATCTGCCGGTGACACATTCTATGTTTCAGAAATAAAGCCCATAGTGATTATTTATATAAATTAACACCATCGTAACAATGGACGTGTCAGGCACGTCCAGCAGGCAACTCTGACATCGTTAATCGCAAAAACTGCTCTGACAGTGCTGCTCTAATGCCTTGATGTCGAGGCAATACACAGCACCGAAATGTCAGCTCTGGGTCTCCGAGCTCTGTGCTGGGTGCCCTCTTGTGGGTAGAGCTTTGATTGTGAAAAAGAAAATAAATTCTGAAGCTCTGGATCTGCTTGCATACAGGTGTCACAGTTGTAACCATTATATTGTCATGTCATGCAGTGTCAGCCCTTTGATGCTTATATAAAGTTTCAGATTTATACGAAAACTGTACTGTAAAGAAAAGAGCAAAACTCTGTGAAATTACCAAAACTTTAGATTTTTGCACCTTTGTGGATTATTTAAGGTGACCCAGTAATGCTGTCACTTACTATTTCATCTTTGTGTTACCCACATTTCTAACAAATACATAGGACGTGTAGTGTAGAAGTATTGTAACCTCACTGTACCACCTGTGGCATCCTGATTATTCTGGGGATCACTGTACCATCTGTGGCATGCTGATTATTCTGGGGATCACTTTATCACCTGTGGCATGCTGATTATTCTGGTGATCAATGTATCACCTGTGGCATGCTGATTATTCTGGTGATCAATGTATCACCTGTGGCATGCTGATTATTCTGGGGATCACTGTACCACCTGTGGCATCCTGGTTATTCTGGGGATCACTGTACCATCTGTGGCATGCTGATTATTCTGTGGATCACTGTACCACCTGTGGCATGCTGGTTATTCTGGGGATCACTGTACCACCTGTGGCATGCTGATTATTCTGGGGATCACAGTATCACCTGTGCCATGCTGATTATTCTGGGGATCACTGTATCACCTGTGGCATGCTGATTATTCTGGGGATCAATGTATCACCTGTGGCATGCTGATTATTCTTTGGATCACTGTATCACCTGTGGCATGCTGATTATTCTGGGGATCACTGTATCACCTGTGGCATACTGATTATTCTGGGGATCACTGTATCACCTGTGGCATGCTGATTATTCTGGGGGTCACTGTATCACCTGTGGCATGCTGATTATTCTGGTGATCACTGGATCACCTGTGGCATACTGATTATTCTGGGGATCACTGTATCACCTGTGGCATGCTGATTATTCTGGGGATCACTGTATCACCTGTGGCATGCTGATTATTCTTTGGATCACTGTATCACCTGTGGCATGCTGATTATTCTGGTGATAACTGTACCACCTGTGGCATGCTGATTATTCATGGGATCACTGTATCACCTGTGGCATGCTGATTATTCTGGTGATCACTGTATCACCTGTGACATGCTGATTATTCTGGTGATCACTGGATCACCAGTGGCATACTGATTATTCTGGGGATCACTGTATCACCTGTGGCATGCTGATTATTCTGGGGATCACTGTATCACCTGTGGCATGCTGATTATTCTGGTGATCACTGTATCACCTGTGGCATGCTGATTATTCTGGGGATCATTGTATCACTTGTGGCATCCTGGTTATTCTGGGGATCACTGGATCACCAGTGGCATACTGATTATTCTGGGGATCACTGTATCACCTGTGGCATGCTGATTATTTTGGGGATCACTGTATCACCTGTGGCATGCTGATTATTCTGGGGATCATTGTATCACTTGTGGCATGCTGATTATTCTGGGGATCACTGGATCACCAGTGGCATACTGATTATTCTGGGGATCACTGTATCACCTGTGGCATGCTGATTATTCTGGGGATCACTGTATCACCTGTGGCATGCTGATTATTCTGGGGATCACTGTATCACCTGTGGCATGCTGATTATTCTTTGGATCACTGTACCACCTGTGGCATGCTGATTATTCTGGGGATCACTGTATCACCTGTGGCATGCTGATTATTCTGGTGATCACTGTATCACCTGTGACATTCTGATTATTCTGGTGATCACTGGATCACCTGTGGCATGCTGATTATTCTGGGGATCACTGTATCACCTGTGGCATGCTGATTATTCTGGGGATCACTGTATCACCTGTGGCACGCTGATTATTCTGGGGATCACTGTATCACCTGTGGCAAGCTGATTATTCTGGGGATCATTGTATCACTTGTGGCACGCTGATTATTCTGGTGATCACTGTATCACCTGTGGCACGCTGATTATTTTGGGGATCACTGTATCACCTGTGGCATGCTGATTATTCTGGGGATCATTGTATCACCTGTGGCATGCTGATTATTCTGGGGATCACTGTATCACCTGTGGCATGCTGATTATTCTGGGGATCACTGTATCACCTGTGGCATGCTGATTATTCTGGGGATCATTGTATCACTTGTGGCACGCTGATTATGCTGGAGATCACTGTATCCTGTGGCACGCTGATTATTCTGGGGATCACTGTATCACATGTGGCATCCTGATTATTCTGGTGATCACTGTATCACCTGTGGCATGCTGATTATTCTGGGGATCACTGTATCACATGTGGCATCCTGATTATTCTGGTGATCACTGTATCACCTGTGGCATGCTGATTATTCTGGGGATCATTGTATCACTTGTGGCACGCTGATTATGCTGGAGATCACTGTATCCTGTGGCACGCTGATTATTCTGGGGATCACTGTATCACATGTGGCATCCTGATTATTCTGGTGATCACTGTATCACCTGTGGCATGCTGATTATTCTGGGGATCACTGTATCACATGTGGCATCCTGATTATTCTGGAGATCACTGTACCACCTGTGGCATGCTGATTATGCTGGAGATCACTGTATCCTGTGGCATGCTGATTATTCTGGGGATCACTGTATCACCTGTGGCATGCTGATTATTCTGGGGATCACTGTATTACCTGTGGCATGCTGATTATTCTGGGGATCACTGTATCACCTGTGGCATGCTGATTATTCTGGGGATCACTGTATTACCTGTGGCATGCTGATTATTCTGGGGATCACTGTATCACCTGTGGCATGCTGATTATTCTGGGGATCACTGTACCACCTGTGGCATGCTGATTATTCTGGGGATCACTGTATCACCTGTGGCATGCTGATTATTCTGGGGATCACTGTATCACCTGTGGCATGCTGATTATTCTGGGGATCACTGTATCACCTGTGGCATGCTGATTATTCTGGGGATCACTGTATCACCCGTGGCATGCTGATTATTCTGGGGATCACTGTATCACCTGTGGCATGCTGATTATTCTGGGGATCACTGTACCACCTGTGGCATGCTGATTATTCTGGGGATCACTGTATCACCTGTGGCATGCTGATTATGCTGGAGATCACTGTATCCTGTGGCATGCTGATTATTCTGGGGATCACTGTATCACCTGTGGCATGCTGATTATTCTGGGGATCACTGTATTACCTGTGGCATGCTGATTATTCTGGGGATCACTGTATCACCTGTGGCATGCTGATTATTCTGGGGATCACTGTACCACCTGTGGCATGCTGATTATTCTGGGGATCACTGTATCACCTGTGGCATGCTGATTATTCTGGGGATCACTGTATCACCTGTGGCATGCTGATTATTCTGGGGATCACTGTATCACCTGTGGCATGCTGATTATTCTGGGGATCACTGTACCACCCGTGGCATGCTGATTATTCTGGGGATCACTGTATCACCTGTGGCATGCTGATTATTCTGGTGATCACTGTACCACCTGTGGCATGCTGATTATTCTGGGGATCACTGTACCACCTGTGGCATGCTGATTATTCTGGTGATCACTGTATCACCTGTGACATGCTGATTATTCTGGGGATCACTGTATCACCTGTGGCATGCTGATTATTCTGGTGATCACTGTATCACCTGTGGCATACTGATTATTCTGGGGATCACTGTATCACCTGTGGCATGCTGATTATTCTGGGGATCACTGTACCACCTGTGGCATGCTGATTATGCTGGAGATCACTGTATCCTGTGGCATGCTGATTATTCTGGGGATCACTGTACCTGTAGTGACAGGGTTGCTGAGTATTCTGTAACTCCTAAATTAACAATATGCTGATGGCAGCTCTACTGTACTATATAGATGGGTTGACTGTACACTAAAGATAGCTAAAATATCTTTAGAATTAATCATAATAACAATAGCACAGTGGGCAATGGATTATCCAATTAAAGGGTCTCCCTAAACATTGCTCAGACCATGAATGTAGGGAATACAACATGATGAAAAATGATCTATACTTTGTATTAGCAAAAATTGCCAATAAATGCAATACATGGGAGGAACAATGTTTTACAACTGTCTGTGGCCTCTCCCTCCTATGACATCACCTGTGGCCTCTCCCTCCTATGACATCACCTGTGGCTTGCTATGCAAATGAACTATAGGAAATGTGGGATTTGCATATCAAGCCAAGTGATGTCATAAGCAGGAGCCATTACAGACACATTTAATGGACTTTACTTGGGACTCTTACAAGAAGTATGTCCTGCCTCATCTGGGATAGGCACTCGTCCATGATCTGTAGTCTCTTGTCCTGTCTTATGGAGCATCGTTTTTAATTTTAACGTAAGATTATTTTGTGTTTTATATAATGATCAATATACTACCAAAGTTTCCTGCTCCTCCCGTCTTTTTTTTTTTTTGGGGATTATTGAATTGTTTATTTTTCTTGCATCTGATGGTGTCTGGTGGTCCCACGAGGGTCTCCCTCCCTGCCATACCTGGGTGTGAGTACCGAATACTCTGAGCATCACACTATTACACTACATGGATTTTTATTTGTCTTTTTTATACACATATGTACCAGAGTCAAATTTCATTCAGAATTTGAGTATATTTATTCATATTTATCACAATTGGTGATGTTGTACGTTCTTTTATATTTTTTTTTTACTCATAGTATAGAGAAAGGTTTAGGTTTCTTTAATGGCAATGATTATAAATAGTGCTTATTTTACAATTTATATGATAATACAATACATATCTGACATGCTAGAGATTTTGCTGACCTGATCCGTGGCCAGTTAATGGTATCACCCTCTGCTTTGTTACTGGGGTCTCCCCGTCCCCTCACTGTGGACCTCCAGTCCTGAGAAGATGGGTAAATGTGGGATTTGCATATCAAGCCACCTGGTGATGTCATAAGCAGGAGAAATTCTGGACCCATTTAACAGACTTTACTTGTGACTCTTGCGCGATGGATGTCTTGCCTCATCTAAATTACGGTGCAATCCTCAATCTGATCATTGTGGGCTGGATTTGCATATGCCTACCCAGAATCCCTTGCAGTGGTGGAAACACTGTGAATGTGTGGTTTCTTTGGGGAAAGCAGGGCTTTCAGGCTTGCTTGGTGTGTGTGTGTGTAGATTTGGTGTTTTGCTAATGCCTCTGCTACCCTCTGAATTTCAGGTGGAGTCAGTTTTCCCATCACCTTCACTCCACCAATACTTAAATGGTTTCAATTATCTTTTGTAAGACTTGTTTTCATAGCATTAGTAGAGGGAGAGCGCCCTCTTGTGTTCAGGAAAAACACTCTCAGATTGAAGGATGTACAGCGTATGGACTTTTAAAAGGTATAGGATTTTACATATTCCACAGGGATTCAGAATAAAATCATATATCACTGAGGTTTGATAAACTGCAGACATCTGACTCCAGTGAGAGAGATCACTCATCTGCCTTCTATTTTATTTTATGGAATCATGTATGTATCGATTTGTGTAGGGTACTTCCATTCCACTTAGTCAGACATTCCTGGGAGTGTAATAAGTAATATAGCCTGGAGGCTAGTTAAAATATTAATCCTTTAACGTTCCATCACCAATATGCTATCTAATAATGAGGACTTCTGCAGTACAGAAGTACTTGTAGGACCCCACACAGTTTCCCAAATCTCCGTCCCGTTTTCTTCTTCCACTATTTTCCCTCTGTTGCCACTTCCTTTAGCTTTTCTCTCACCGCCTATACCCTACTCTTAAACCCCAGCCCTTTTCACATCCTCGTGATTAGATCAGCGCCTTAGTACCCATACTAAAAATTCTCTGTTCACCTTTGTGAATGGTAAGGGATTCCTTCGTGATGCAGGAGAGAGAGAGAGTTATGTGCTCTGTTGGACAGATCTCCCTAGCATGGCTCCTTCAAGTTGTACTGTGTCTCTAGATGAAAGGCTCCAAGAAAAACTAAAAACACAGATCTCTTAAAGGACAACTATAGCAAAAAAAACAAACCTTATATTTAATTGTAAGATTGTGTTTCTATAAACATTCTTTAACGTAAGAATATATATAACTTCTCTTACGGAGTCCTTTTTCCATCACATATCTCTATCACGGGACTGACATATTGTTTAGAATCTTGGATCAGATCTTCAGCAAGATCTTCCGTCATCGGACCCAAGATTCTACACAACATGTCTTCTCCCTGTTAGATCTTTATGAAGCAGAAAGGGCTCAGTAAGGAACATTACTTGTTCTCTGTCGTTAAAAAATTTCTACACTTTATGTAATCTTTCAATTAAACACTAGTTCATTTTTAAAGAGGTAATTTGCAATACAGCAACAAATGTGGTAGGTGCCCTCTATACCCCCACCAAGTATACAGTGAAGAAAAGAAAGGAAATCTATAATTGCCTTAAAGGATGGGCAGTTGTAGGCACGATGGTAATTGGTCCTGAAGATCTCAATGTAAATATATATATATATAAAAGAAAGAAATACAAAAAGGAGATAGTACAGCACAGTTTGGATCTGAATCAAGGTGCAGAACAATGTATACTATTCCACTCACAAAACTTTCGACAGAGTATTTTTGATACATAGACGTCATCTCCTCCTCCTCCTCCAGTCTCCCATAGAGTGCATTGTGAAGAAGAAAGTGCAAGGTGAGTAATTGCAAAATACAAAATTTTAATATGGGTACATAAGTAGCTTACATGTAGGTTCCAGGAGTAACAGCCAATCAGGAAACCCAAAGGGTGGACCAAGTATGGGGATCCAGTGGTGCAAATGACGGGAACAAGAACTACATATATTAAAAACAAGTAATAAATAATAAATACAAGTTCAAGAGTCCAGAATGGGGGGCGGAGCTTGCACTCAACATGGACGGACGTGTGTTCCCCCTGGGCTCTGTGCATAAAGAGAGATAACCAGCAATAATCGATGGCCACGTCGGCCAAACTGCATAGAACATCTCATGTTTCACGACTTACCGAGATGAGTCGGCGAAAGTCTAAAAAAGACTTGACATCTACCCCAGTCAGTAGAGATATCAGCGCTTTACTCACTAGGCCGGAGAAGCCTATGTCGGGAGCAGCACGCAAACAAGATCTAACAGACTCTGAGGAGTCCTCCGACCAATCAACTCTAAAACAGGGAGCGTTACCAACAGTGGACGCCTCTGATTATTACTCAGATAAAACTCTGACGACGACGAGGGGTGACCTAAGGAGACTTTTCCAAGATCTCCAAAAAATGGTAGAGAGACGAATTGGCGGGAATACATACAGAAGTCACCATGTTGAAAGCATCAGTTGGTACGCTGAACGCTGATGTGGAAAATCTCAAACAAGCACGCCTGGAATCTGATCGTCAGACTTGTATGCTCATACAACAAACACAGAAGCTCCAACAACATACTCTGATTCTCGATGTCAAAACAAGGCAGGCAAATATCAGAGTGCGGGGGATACCGGAGGCGATAGGGACCGTCACCCTCCGTTCTTACCTGCATGGCCTCCTACTCCAGATTTGGCCCGACCTAAGTGGAGCAGATCCGATGGTTATGGATTACTTCAGAGTCCGCAAAGCCGGAAAAGCACCGCAAGATGCGCCCCGGGACATAATACTTCGCCTTCCCACAGGGGCTGATAAAGTGTCCATCCTTAAAGCTACTCGAAATACTCAAAGTATAGTATACGGGGAAGACACTCTCCAAATATTTTAAGATTTGCCACCAGATATTATCAAATGGCGAAAATCGATCTCAGCCCTTACCACACACCTGCGCAGACATGGCGTGAAGTATCGTTGGGGACACCCAACTTCGTTAACAGCTACCCGAGGAAATAAACAATTGACGATCATGGACCCGGCGGATGCCGCTTCCTTCCTGAGGGACCTAGACATTCCCCCGATGCCTACCATGCAGGGTAGCTCACCTGAACCAGAGCCAACATCATCTGAAACCCCAGACATTCATTAACTGGTGTACTCACAGTCGTCGACGAAGAGTTCCTTCCTTTTTCTTTTTGCGAACATTTAGAGCATGGAACCCACCGCAACACGGACTTCCTAGATACTCTGTATAATAGTTTGACCCCCCCCCCCCTCCCCCGGGGCAATTTGGCCATTCTATAATGAATGCGCACAACTTCCCACCTTGAGTGGTACTTGGCCCCCTTTTTATGAGCAGCCGAGCACAGAGGCTGTCGATGCCTCTCTATTGCGGCATCCTTTTTCCTAATTCACCACTTCTGTCCCTCATTATTTGCTATCCTCCTTATTTCTCATCATTCTTTCTGAACTTTATCTATCTACACTATAACACTCATTTTCTGAGGCCGGAACAAAACCTAATCTTCTATATTCAATTATTTTCTAATTCTATCGACAATATTTCCAAGTATCATGAGTTTTGTATTTGTTTTATGTGGGAGCTTAGATGGTACTGCAACTTTGTACACGCAAATTCTATGCACATAACTTTGGTCTAGTACTGAGGTCAAAATGAAGGACTAGCTGTATTTTTCTCGGAAAAGAAATAATCGGAACCTGGTGTACCCAGATATTTACTAATTTGGCCATCAAGGCTACACAGTTCAGTGGTTATATCAGACTCAGACATATACAAGCATAATGTGATCCTTCCCTTCTTCTTCCACTCCTCACCCTCTTTCTTTTTCTCTCTCCCCACACTTACAACATCAAAGTATAACTTATCATACAGGTGAAAGTTGTTTATTTGTTTATCATTTAAAAGTTTGTCCACCACCAATAAATATATATTTTAAAAAATAAAATAAAAAAAAAGTCCAGAATGAAGCCTCCAATGGCTTAAATCAGTAACTACAGCTCCCACGCTACGCGTTTCGCCTGTCTATAGGCTTCCTCCACACGCAAGGAGGATGCCTATAGACAGGAGGAAGCCTATAGACAGGCGAAACGCGTAGCGTGGGAGCTGTAGTTACTGATTTAAGCCATTGGAGGCTTCATTCTGGACTCTTGAACTTTTATTTATTATTTATTACTTGTTTTTAATATATGTAGTTCTTCTTCCCGTCAGTTGCACCACTGGATCCCCATACTTGGTCCAACCTTTGGGATTCCTGATTTGCTGTTACTCCTGGAACCTACATGTAAGCTACTTATGTACCCATATTAACATTTTGTATTTTGCAATTACTCACCTTGCACTTTCTTCTTCACAATGCACTCTATGGGAGACTGGAGGAGGAGGAGGAGATGACGTCTACGCATCAGAATTGATGGGCTCTACTCTGTCCAAGGTTTTGTGAGTGGAATAGTATACATTGTTCTGCACCTTGATTCAGATCCAAACTGTGCTGTACTATCTCCTTTTTGTATTTCTTTCTTTTATATATAAATTTACATTGAGATCTTCAGGACCAATTACCATCGTGCCTACAACTGGCCATCCTAAAATAAAAGTGCAAATAAAGTGCAAGAAGTAAAAGACAAGCCATACATACATTAAGCAGAAATCAGCATGTGAGCAGCCATATTTTTGGGAGGATACATCCAGGGCGGAGTTAGGATGTTCCACTCTTATTTGCTGGCAAGCAATGTTACCAGGTTGAGGAAACAGTGATTTGCTCAAGTGCAACCTGCAAAGACCTCACTGCCCTTCAAGTATCATTTGTTTTGTTTGGGGGTTGGGTAATGGACAGTATAGCCCATGGAATGCACTGTAGCGGACATAAGGTGTAGGTCTGGGCAGCGTCACAGGTGTACCCTGCAGTACGAGTAATTGAATAGTTTGTCAAAGCTAGTAATACTCCAAGGTTGCGGCACAAGGTACAAATGCCACTTTGCACACGAACCATCACATTCAGCTTCTCATTACAAATAACAATTAAAAATGAAAACAATGTGGTAATACATAAGTTGTATGTGGGTCACTTGCAGTTCAGACACTTTGAGGAGCTCAAATCCCCATTCAGGAAAACTCTTCTTAGTCCACATGGCACAATCCCAGAACAATAGAACTGACAAAACGGGCTATCCACCATGGACTAATGTAAAATAGCATCTTATAAAACACAGCACCACCCCCTAGTGATAGTAGATCAATCAGTTGATAACAGCCAATATCTTCAGCATGTCAAAAAAACAGATTTGTCACACAAACTGTACCTGTACTGAGCTGTTTGGTTGCCAGGAGATGAAGTGACATCACTTCCTCTGCTAGGAGGAAGTGTTTGAAGCCATGTACCAGTTTGTGGGCAAATCTCTGCAACACATTGGGAGAGGTCGTATTCCAAATTAGCATATCAAGCCACACTTTCCTATTGGTGGCCGCAATTATGCAAATTGATGACATCATCTCACTAATATTTTGCCTGAAAATAGCTTACTTACACTGATACAAATACTGTAGGCATAGTTGCCAACATCAGCCATGTTTCCAGGGACACATGCAAAGTGTAGGACAGCAATATGTAGGCTGCATGTACGCACAGAAATTATCCAATGAATTAATCATTGTAGGTCCCATGAGATCGCCACTCTAATTACCGTATTTTCCGGCGTATAAGACGACTTTTTAACCCCTGAAAATCTTCTCAAAAGTTGGGGGGTCGTGTATACGCCGGGTACTGGGATTTACTCACCTATTTTCTGCTCTGTCTCCGCTCGCGCTGTTAAGCCGGTCCGTGGCTGTGAGCTCCCCTCCAGCCGCGCGGCTTCAATAAAGTCTGTTTAAACTTTTTTTTTTAAACAAAACTTTATTGAACCGCGCGGCTGGAGGGGAGCTCACAACGCTTCCCTCACACACGAACCGGCTTAACAGCGGGAGACAGAGCAGAAAATAGGTAAGTACTGGGGATTGGGGATTGGGGAAAGGGGGAGGAGGGTGGCAAACTCTATATTTTAACCTAAAAGGTTAAAATATAGATGCGATTTTTCTGGCTTATAAGACGACTTAGTTGGGGGGTCGTCTTATACGCCCAGTCGTCTTATATGCCGGAAAATACGGTAATTAATTGGATTGTGTCTGTGCGTATATCCATCCTATATACTGCCGGGCTGCACTTTGCATGCTCTTTCTGCAGCATGTGGTACAAATATTTGTCCCTGGAAACATGGCCGATGTTGGCAACTATGCTTTTACAGTATTTGTATCAGTGTTAAAATCACAGATACCTTCAATTCAGTATTTCCTTCACTGCCTGCACATCTGTTGTGTATTTGGTCTCTTTAAGGTACATGCCAGTTTTTCGTCTGACCTGCAGCCATGATCCTTCCTTAGGAAGTGGCTGTCGCTGACAGTCTATCACTGCTAGTGCAATGACCAGGGCTGTCATCAGAAAATGTGGGGCCCCTTACAGAACAAATGGTCTGGGTCCCCACCTCTCCACACTCCATTTCTCTTGCACTTATTTTGTTAATGCCACCAAATCTCTTGCCATATCACCATCTT
This sequence comes from Pelodytes ibericus, assembly GCA_036172795.1. Classification (NCBI taxonomy): domain Eukaryota; kingdom Metazoa; phylum Chordata; class Amphibia; order Anura; family Pelodytidae; genus Pelodytes; species Pelodytes ibericus. Next base: position 14,291,066 of record CM069861.1, read on the forward strand.
GCACACCCAGGAGATACCCCAGCACCCACATTGCACACTGAGAATTTACTCCAGCACCCACATTGCACACTGAGAATTTACCCCAGCACCCACATTGCACACCCAGGAGATACCCCAGCACCCACATTGCACACTGAGAATTTACTCCAGCACCCACATTGCACACCAAGAATTTACCCCAGCACCCACATTGCACACCCAGGAGATACCCCAGCACCCACATGGCACACTGAGAATTTACTCCAGCACCCACATGGCACACCAAGAATTTACCCCAGCACCCACATTGCACACCCAGGAGATACCCCAGCACCCTCATTGCACACTGAGAATTTACTCCAGCACCCACATTGCACACCAAGAATTTACCCCAACACCCACATTCCACACCCAGGAGATACCCCAGCACCCTCATTCCACACCCAGGAGATACCCCAGCACCCTCATTGCACACCAAGGATTTACCCCAGCCAGCACCCACAGTTGTTCTCCAGCTCCCTGGCGCTAGTGGTAGGCAGCTGGATGTCTGTGCATTTCCCAAGAACACAGACACCCTACCCTGCTGCTGCTCGCACCCAGATCCCAGAGCTCGGGGGTTTATTAATGTATTATTGGGTCAGGACTAGGTCTAGAGGCTTGCCAAAGTACCATGGACCAAATAATAATATAATAAACCCCCAGGTCTGGGGGTTGACCACAGTCCCTGGGAATCAATAATAATATCCCCCTAGGTCTGGATGCTTCCCCTAAGGCCCATGGACCCAATAATAATATAATGAACCCCCACCCTATGTATCCGGCTAATGTCCAAAGAACGCAGACTCAATAATAAATGAAACACTGGCAAAAAAAACAAAAAAACCCCAATGGAGGATGGATGTCTAATAATAAATTAATATCCCCCTCAATTTGAGGTCTGATTATAAGACGAACCTCAAAGCATTTGTTCTGTAAAAAAAAAACGTCTTATATTCGAGCAAATATGGTAATATGACTTTGGAAGGGGAGGGGGCGAGAGGGAGATAAGGTAAGGGGCCCCAAAACTTCTGATGGCGGCCCTGGGAATAATGTTAGATCACGCAGGTGTTAGGTATGTAAATAAAAGCAAACAAAAGCTGGGTTTTTTAAAGATTTATTGATCACTGTTCCATAAAGACAGATACTATAATGAAGTCAAAAAATATATATATATTTATATCGTAATTTATTCTACTTACACAATATCACTAACACAGTAACAGTGGAGTAACTTTACATACATACTCCCCAACCCCCTCCCACGTTCTAACTTTCAAAGGGCAGTGTATGCATATTTGGAATATATAGAACTATACTGGATATCTTGGTTGTGTACTTGAAAATGTGCAGCCAGTCTCACATATCAAATATTCAATGTATAGATAAACACTTTGAATATATAAAAAGTCATATGTGTGTGTGTGGGAGGGGGGGGGGAACGCACTAGTGTTGCCATTGAAATATAGATCTATACAGTTGGACTCTTAGCTGTATAGAATACTATTAAATGTTTGCACCCTTCATACATGTACACGTGGAAACATGTAGGTATGTCTGCATTAAGAATTAATTTACTGGCGTGGTCAAGGGCTTCTTAAATACTGAAAAATACAAACTTCCGTAAATCCACAATTATATATTAATAAAAAAATAGAGCATTATTGGTGTGTGTGTATGTATGCATATATACCCATATATATATATAGATGTATATACACGTATATATTTGGGTTCAGGAAGCCAGTTACAAATGTAGCAGTCCTTAAAGCCACCTAAACATTCCTTATACTGTGAATGTAGAGAATAGAAAATGTTCAAACATGATCAATACATTTTGTTAATAAAATTGTAAGCCATAAAGTGAAAAAAGTGATCAAAATGCATCTTTGCTGTCTCCTGTTGATGACATCAACTTGTGGCCTGATATTCAAATTACACATTAAAAGGGACAATCTAGTCCCCAAACTCACTTTGGTGCAAGTTAAGGGATTACTCTGCAGGTATACTACAGGACTCCATTTAGTCACTTTTAGTGCTGCTGGAATGGAGTACATTGTGTGAACTCTAATAGACTTGTTCTTGTACACAGTTTAATCTCTTAAAAGTGTAACACAATGTGTGATCACTAGAGAGACAAGAAATTCCATTCATTTGAACGAAATTATTCTCATTGGTTCCTGCAGAAAAGGAAAAAAAAAAATTTGACTTTTGCTTAGCTAGTATGGGCAGACCTGGTTTCTTGCAAACTGCTGTAATTTCAGAATTTCATGTAGCTGTAAGTATTTTGTATTTTTAGCAATGCAAAAGTACTTTGAAAGCACATTGAAATGCATTAATATTTGGAAGTTGCATTTTGGGCACCAGACAGTAACTGTAAGCCACAATTTGGTGATGTCATCAACAGGAGACCGCACAGACACATGGAACATAATTTTGTCTCTTAATTAATGCACTTCCACGCAACTGTATAGATCATTTTTGATCATCTTTTATTATCTACATTCACAGTCTAAAAAGTGTTTAGGCGACAGAGTCTCAGTAACTCCTGGCTCTTTCTTTGAGAATCAATCTCCATAAACTTTCCTGGTGATCTTTACTTAGAATGAAAGATTACACATATAAAAAGGAAAATCATGCACATAGAATTCCGAATGATTCACTCAGGAGCCATCTATAATGTTTGTAGGAGGTCTAGCTCTAGACCTGTTAAGTCCTCTACTATATAATATATGCCACGTGTGCATATAAATATTTCTATATATAAAAATATATATATATATATAACATCTAAAAATATATTGTGAAATATTTATAGACACACTAATTTATTATATATTCCACCGGTGTATCCGTATATATAGAGCGTGTATGTTTCTGTACATGTACGACAATCTTCTCTTATATAATATATAAATACGCTTATATATATTAAAAAATATATAGAAAAATATGGATATATCTCTATATAAAGTTTCCCACTTAAATGCAAGCCTGTGTATATGAAAATATACACCCAGTAAATACATGTACATGGAAACACACATTAAACTATATAGACACACACACACACAGATGTGTATATTAGGTATGCACGTGCGTATGCATATAGAACATTTTCTAACGTTTAACTGGAGAAATAAAAAGTCATTGCACCTCATTTGCTTGTTTGTATACCTAAATACGCAAGCAATTACATATACATACATGAAAACACCACCAATGTATGGTCTGCAGTCATATCACAATATACTGTTATTATTCTGGCTTTAGTAGTGAGTGATCTATACTGGTCCCTGTAATTGATAAGACCCTCCTTGTGTACTGGGGGGGGCGCTTTCTGGTTATAATAGAGGCAGATCTCTAAGACAGAGTGCGAAGGGTCTCTCTAGCTGGGCGGCAGTAGAGATCTCTACCAAGATTTTTGTGACGGGTTTGCAACACGCATTGCAGGCCTGATGGCGGTAACTTAACACTGGGCTCTGCAAGGCTGTTGGTGACAGCACTGCATTAAAAGGGTTCACATGTATCATTGGAAGGTCTCAAAGAACTTTCACCTCCCTCCCCACCACTCTCTGAGGTTGGATCCTATTGGTCGCATGGCAGTCGTAGAAAAAGGCATGCACGATGCTGGGTCGATTTCACAATGCAGCAAAGGGTTCAGCTTCGCAGGCTCTTGGCGGCAGGAGTTGAACGTGTGCTGGTCTTTGAAGTGGAATGTGGCGAAGTGAAATCTTCTTGACAACACTCGGCTCACCCCTCGCAGCTCCGGGAAAAGAAAAGCCATGGGGTTTTGGAAAAGAAAGAAAGGGAGGGGTGCACGAAAGGGACAAGAAGAGGAAATGAATGAAGGTTTAGAACACGTACGGTAGGAGCAGAGGTGGCTGGATGAAGCAGAAGACTAGGATAAAATACAAGAAGAAAACCCACTTCGCAAATAGAAAAGTTGGAAAGAAGATTGGAGGAAAGGAAGTTGAGAGGAGGAAAGGTGGTGGACAAAAGGTCGAAAACCCAAGAAACAAAAATGGAGGAGCAGATATTTAAAAGTTTGCAAATAATGTTTTTTTTGGATGGTCATGGCACATGGCGACGAAGACTAAATGGTCAAAGGATGAGAGTTTTGGAAGATGAGAGGGGGGGAAAAAAACGGCAAGCCAATGATTTGCATGTGAGCTGGAGTGAGGGGTGGAGGAGCGTACATGGGGGGCTAGTTCAGGGGATGGGCAGAGGAGGGAATGGGCGTTTATGTTTCAGAGTGCCAGGAATGAGGGGTGGAGGAGCGTACATGGGGGGCTAGTTCAGGGGATGGGCAGAGGAGGGAATGGGCGTTTATGTTTCAGAGTGCCAGGAATGAGGGGTGGAGGAGAGTGTACATGGGGGGCTGGTTCAGAGAATGAGTGGATGAGGGAATGGGCATTTATGTTTCAGAGTGCCAGGAGTGAGGGGGAGCTGAGTGAGTCGGATGATGAGCGCTCACTCCCGCTGCTGCGCTGGTACCGGGCTCCGCAGGCTCCTCCCTCTGGTGAGGTGAACACAAATGAAGAGGTGTAAGATCCCGCGCCGGCGGCACAGTCTGAGTCCAGCGGCGGGGGCAAACAGATAGGGAAGGATACCTCCAGTTGAGGGGGATAGGATGGCAGTAGAGCTTCATGGGAATAGGATGCAGTCGGGTCTGTAGGGGGTAGGTCAGGGTCCTCGTAGGGCAGTTTACACCCAGGCCGGTGGGAGAGCAAGGCAAACTCCAGCTGTTCCTTCTGTCTGCGCAGTTCGTCGATCTCTGCCTCCAAAGTCGACTTCTCTTCCTCCAGAACATCTGTCTCCTGGGTGAATATAATAAACAGACCGATTAAGAACCAAAAAGTGAAATGTCTTGTTTTCAAAACATTACGTTTCCTCTCATCAAATCAACAGTCAAACAAGTTTTCTGAGAACTTAAAATGTTATGTGGAAAAAAAAAATCCAAAGTGCCATTCATCTCCCTATCTAGCATTTTCAATTGCTTTGATCTCTCACTTTCCTCTGTTTTCAAGTTTTAAAACTACAACCCATACTTGCACTAACGAAGTCCCTAGAAAATGTCTGACCAACTGGAAGCTTAACTCGTTGATTTTGACCAACTGGAAGCCTAAAGCATCGGCTGTGACCAACTGGAAGCCTAAAGCATCGGATGAGACCAACTGGAGCCTAAGGCATCGGCTGTGACCAGCCGAAAGCCTAAAGCATCAATTGTGACCAACTGGAAGCCTAAAGCATCAGATGTGACCAGCTGGAAGCCTAAAGCATCAATTGTGACCAACCGGAAGCCTAAAGCATCGGCTGTGACCGACTGGAGGAAAGGCATCGGCTGTGACCAACTGGAGCCTAAGGCATCGGCTGTGACCAACTGGAAGCCTATAGCATCGGATGTGACCAACTGGAAGCCTATAGCATCGGATGTGACCAACTGGAAGCCTATAGCATCGGATGTGACCAACTGGAACTCTAAAGCATCGTATGTGACCAACTGGAAGCCTAAAGCATCAATTGTGACCAACTGGAAGCCTAAAGCATTGAATGTGACCAACCGGAAGCCTAAAGCATTGAATGTGACCAACCGGAAGCCTAAAGCATTGAATGTGACCAACCGGAAGCCTAAAGTATTGGATGTGACCAAACCGGAAACCTAAAGCATCCAATGTGACCAACCGGAAGCCTAAAGCATCAGTTGTGACCAAGAGAAGAGCCAGCCTATTTCATTACATGGTATATTACCTTATCACCCTTTATGGTTACTTAACTTTATTCCTTACGCTGTGAGTGTGATGCATGACTGGGTAAAACTCAATAGATAGGGTGAGAAAAGGAAGCAAATAAGAGGCAATGTACTTTAATTAAACGGTAAAAGATTATCATACAGTTTCCCTTGTGTGGCTTGCGGTTATCTGTGGAGACGTTTTGTCTAAAACAATATGACACAGTTTCACCACAAAAGGAAGTGTCGCACAGGAACCAAAACAACCCCAAAAACAGCCTGTCAAGTATTTCCTAGAAACTAGTAGGAAAAAGCTCTATAATGTATATATTTATAATAAGTGCCAAGGGGGCAGATCAAAGTACATATCCACTGCAACCCGTTACTGTAAATGATATGTACATGTGAGGGGACAGTCCTTAAATATCCTTCTTAGGGCTCTACAATGTCTCCCCTTCAAACACAACTGTCGCAAAAAATGTACCTATGTTTTAATTGAAATATTGCATCACGTTTGGGCATTTAAATAGAAATGGTTTAATGAAAGAATACAAATAAAGTACCTTATTGAGCCCTATTTGTTCTGCATAGCTCAATCAGGAGGCAGACATATTGTTTAGAATCTTTTAGCTAAAGGAAGATTTCAAGAAATATGTCTGCCCCCCTGAGGCTCAATAAGGACATTCATTTAAATATTGCTATTTAAAATATGTACAGTTGATGCAATATTTCAATTAAACACAGCTTGTTTTTTGCGTTCAGTTATATATTATAGCTGTGGCCCTCCAGCTGTTCATAAGCTACAACTCCCGTATTACTCTGCCGGGCCTTGTATGATGACAGAGGATTATGGGAAAAGTAGCCAATCAATCGCTGGAGGACCACAGTTTGACACCTGCTCATTAGTCCCATATTAATCATTTTGTATCCAGGAAACTGAAACTTGAATGTGCTGATAACACAACTATTTTATTTACAATATTATTGTCAATCAGGAGAAAGCAATGTGGAGTATATGTTTTACAAGACCCCCGGTCTGCACTCACACTCTGCAGTCGATCCGTCAGCTCTCTTCTCCGGTTCCTGCACTTAGCAGCGGCCAGTTTATTCCGCTCCCTTCTCACTCGTCTCTTTTCCTCTTCCTCTGGGGTCAGCTGTTGGGAGAGAGGAACCTGTATTATCATTTTTAAAATCTGGCACGGGTATATTTGTATTATTTTTTGGGGTATTTTTTATTTTTTTTTGCCTTCTTCAGGCCAATATCCAACAACAAAACCCATTTGCTACCTTATTAACCCTGTAATTATTCCAATTATATAAGTCTGACACATAAACAGGCATGACTACTATGGTGTTATTCAGGTCCTCTCACACCGGTGCTAAAGGTCCTCCAGTACAATGGAAGTTCTTGAATTTCTACTTACCGCCTCCTCTCTGGTCCTCTTGCCCCGTGCCCGAGTTGGACGTGCCCCCTCTTGTCCTGATGTAGTAGGTGGTGGGTTGGGTCCATAGGCTGCTCCAGACGGAGAAGCATAACTGGGGCCTGGTAGGTCATAGGGATCAAGAGAGGGGCCTGGCGTCGGCTGTGACTGAGCCATAGAGGAGATAAGTGCGGGGGTGACCAGCCACTGGAGGTCCTGGCTACTGGTAATGGCCGTAACAGTGGGGACAAAAGAGGAGGGGACATCACATAAGGCCACACACTCCTGCAGAAGAAAGAGGAGAGATAGGGTCAGCTGCTATGGGGTGGATGGAGAGGGTGATTTAACGGAGACTATTACAACAAGACGGATTTGAGAGGAAATAGAATAAGAAGATGGAGAGTTTCAATCCTTGGACCGGCTTGTGTTCTGGGCAGGAGCGCAATATCATTTACTCATTGGAAAAGAGCAATCCCGGCATCATTGGGTAGGGAAGTTATTCTATAGAGGATATGCACTAAACTGAGCAACGTTTCTCTGTACAGACAAACAAGGGATTGGGACGGAAAGTCTCCTACTTATTGGCTTTTGGTAGGACTTCCCCACCTAACACCTAGAATGTTTGTTGGGACACTAAGAGAATAGGTTGGGCAGGAACTAGATTTCTGGGCAGAGAAGAAATAAATAGGTACCTGATAAAGTAAGAGGGTCTAGCTCTTGGTGGGATCTGGGAGACATGAAAGAGACGGACAACTCCTGGTGGGAGAAATGGTGTTAATAATGAGTAATGGATGAAACCGTAACAAAGACCATGAAGGTGGAAGAAATGGGTTGTTCACCAACGATAGGAAGGAGGTCCGATTACTAAGGAATGGAAAACTGGTATAAAGAGCTGGTTTTGTGGACAATAATTTAGAACTGCTGAAAGAGTGACAAACGGAGAGTAAGAAAAATGGTTGTGCTCTTTAAAGGATGAAAACTCTGGAGACATTCAGGTCTTGGGAAGGAGGTTCAGAAGAACATGATGGATCTGGTAGAAGAACAATGACATGCAAGATTCTGAATAAGGAATGGCGGAGACATTCAGGTGTCCAGAGACAGAGATATAATGTGGGCTGAGCAGAGTTGTAGGGGTAGTTCAACTCATTTGGAAGTTATGTCATTTCTGATGGAAAAAAAAACAAGATGGTCAGTTTCCTAATGGAGCGAGGAAGACAGGATGAACATCTCAGGCAGAGCATCTAGGTTTCTAAGAAAGCTGGAAAGTTTGAACATGTGAGCATATGAAGAGGGCAAGATCTTGGGGTTGTAAAGAGAGGCATGGCTTGAGGATGAGACAATGAAGAATTAATACTGGTGTATTAAGAGCTTTGCAGGTTCTATAATGCAGAATGATGGACAGCAGAAAGAGCATGCTGAAATGAAGTGACCATGCAAGGCATAACCTGTAAACGTAGTACTTTGGGTACATTTGAAGGAATTAAGTTTGCCAACAGGGCCCTGAAGAAGAACAGCGTAAGATATTTCTCAAACATCTTCCATCCTTTTCTCACTAAAGTGGAATGCGTTGGCCTATGTTCATTTAAGATTAGAATTGTTATTACTTTACTAGTATTGGATGAAACTTAGCCAATTAAAGTGCTGTGTTATCTTCACATTTGGACCAAGCGACCCTACTAGATGTGTACATCGGATTTCTGATGTTTGGGATAACAAGAGAGCCTGCTGCTAGCAGAAGCCTTAAAGGATTATGTTGAAGAGAGGACACAGGGGAGAAAATGAGGGGAACACAAGTGATGGGATATAGGGCAGATGGGTAAATACATTATTTTATAATCTAGTCTGCCATTTCAACTTGGGAAATGTTCCTCAATATATCATTACATGTCCGCTGTAATCCTTGCATACGTACAGTGTGCAAATTGGTCCATCTCGCAGTATTTCTATGGGATCATGGTTGACGTCAATAGACAGATAATTAAACTAAGCCCAATATGGACACTAGTCCCTCAATCCATTTTCATTCTTCTGCACATCAGCACACCCGAGGATTTTTTGAAGTTACCTTTTCAGTGTTACCATTTTCCCCTCAGCCATTACTTTTTAAAAAATTATTTTTCCAGTTCACCATGATCGGTCTTCGACACTGGGCAGCCTAGGATGTATATTATCACACCTATACATTTTGAGTACTGCAATATACACCACCAGTTTTCCTAGATGATCATTTAAACTATGATAAACCAGTTATCCTTTTAAAGAGATGCTTTTAAGGGTAATGTATATTCAATGCTTTATTGAGACCCAATGCTACCTGAAAAGGATCTTTTCAACACAGTCGCCTGTAAATCTGGTCACCTCTTAAACAAAGTAACTAGTCAGATAAATGATATACGGCACTGTTAGAAACACTGTGGCCACCAATCTGCTGCCACTCAAACACCTGTCTGTTTCACCAAGTCAGACTTGAAGTCTGGCCATTACCCCAGCCACCAACAGATTCAAGTAGTGCTTTTCTGACCTGAACAGTGCAGTACTTGGGTTCTCTGTGCACATTCTCATTGCTTGCCATGTTTTTATGGTTCCAATATTATTTTAATTTTTTTAAGTGGCATCCAGTTTTTTTATTTTGAGCTGACAATCCTACTGCCACCCCAATCTCCATCCACACCTCCCCCAGGACTGATAGCCAACCTCTGGCCCTCCAGCCTTTGTGGACTGCAACTCCCATTATTATCAGGTCAGACATGCTGGCTGAGCGTCATGGTAATCTCGGTCTATAGCAGCTGGGGTAGAAAAAAGTAGATTCGGATCCGCACTCCAATTTAGGTGAGGTGCCGGGATGCCACCCAAATGTAAAAGAAGCAAGTAATGGACCCAGCACTCAAATAGGTTTAGTGGAGGTGTTTATTCAGTTTAAACATTCAAGGGGTTTTTGGCTTGGAAAAAAAAACCCTTGAGGGTTGAAACGTTGCCTGTGTGCTGAATAAACACCTCCACTAAACCTATATGAGTGCTGGGTCCATTACTTGCTTCCTCTATAGCAGCTGGGGTGCCTGAGGTTAGCCAATCAGGAGCCTGCAGCCTAAAATACCCCCATGTCCACGTCACACTGACCATTTCATTAGCCACGCATGGCCAGAGTGAAAGGGGTCAATCTATGTTTCACCCTCATTCCCTAAATAGCCCATGGAACACTCCCTGCATCCACCTCCACATAACCTGTGCAAATCCTCCTAATGTTCAACGCATTAATCCCCTCTCCCCTCCACCCCAGCTCTGCCGAGAGACGTCTCCATCTCCCATGACATCAATAGCATCAGCAAATCTATCCCCTCGCGCGCTCAACCAGCGCTGCGTTCCAAAATAGAACGCGGCGTCACCCAAGAGAAGATCCCCGCACGTCAAGGCAGCACGTATGGAACGCAGCGCACGTCAGCCACGCCCACTCCCGCTGGGCTGCGTCTATTCACAGCATTATTTATTTATCTGGGCCGTGTTTGTAACAGCTTTATTAGCAACGATAGTGGACAACTCAGTGGGAAAGGGGGCAGCACTGTCTGTAGCTTATACAGACCCAGGGAAGGCTCAACCCCATTTAAAACCATGATATATATCATATATACTGTATGCTTTTCATTTTCAATGGGAATTTATATAGTGACTAAGTCTCCTAATTTAATGTTTGCTTGTAAAGTATGGATATTTTTTTTATAAATATATGCTTTATTACTTAATATTTACACCCAACTTTAACACTGCTACTCATAACTAAATATATATATATATATATATATATATATATATATATATATATATATATATACACATACATACACACACACACACACACACGTGTGTGCACATATGTAGACCAGATGAATTATACACCATTATTAGCTATTTTGTAGTAGAAAATAAATAATTACATTTTGCAGGGTTAATAACTGCTATGTGTTAGATCAATCTAAGTCTTATCAAGTCTATAGAGCTTATGGAGTCTATAGGCATAATGTAAATAAACTTTTCTAGCAGTAAAACTAAGACCTGCAAAAGCTCTATATAATTTGGATGTATCAAGTCCAGGTGATGCTCAAACTAGGCAGATTCCAAATATTTGCAGTAACATTTAGGTAGACATGTATACACCCTTAAAAAAAGATTAATTTCTATTCGAAGACTCAGACTTCCTCGCATATGGTCTGGGAATGAGGCCAAAATATGAAAAGGGGCTATTTTTCATACTTAATAATCATAAATCTTATGGAAGATGGAGAATGAAAAATATTATTTTCACAAACAGTACCTACAATGCACCACTACTCATAGTCCAAAAGGAGTTGGCTGATTAATTTGGGTCCACAATCAAGGTGCGTCGAACATCAGTTATTATTAAATAAGGAACATTTTGCAAAGATGGGGAGAACTTTTCTGGTGCCAGTAACTTGTTGCAACTTTTGATATGTATATAAATATACCTACACATTGTAAATATGTGGATATTTAAAATATACACGCACAGGACCAGTAAAAGCAATATGACCACCATTAGGAGAGTTTTAAGACAAATAGTTACACTATCAGAAACTTGTGCATGCTTTGGCATGTTTTTCTTACCCTTGTGTTTATTGTATTATATATTTTATATAGATATGTGGTATAATTCATATATTGCTGATTTTAAAATGGTTGCAAATGGCTTTAATGTGTGAACTTATTAATATGATACTTACAGACATCTAGGACATTTGTCATGAGAGAGGGAATTGCATTGAATTGACAAGGAAACGGCAAAATCAAGGCCATATATCAGAGTTTGAAGTATAGCTGTATTGGAGAATTCGTACTCTTTGGCCTTAAGTTTGCAATTCGTTTGCAAATTTCCATGCAATTCCTTCTTGCAGAAATAAAACGCAATAGTATATATACATGCACAAGCCTTGTATTTAACTCAGTATGACGTCTCTACCATCTCATGACATCACAGACTCACCTGCGGTGCAGCAGCTGTGGGGGGGCTCCCAAAAGAATCCACAGATGAGAGATACTGAGACTCGGCCGAGGGGGAGGAGCTGGAAGAGTCGTATCCTTGGTACATGTCCTTTAATATTGTGGGCAAATGCGAGGGTTTTTGGTTCAAACCCCAGAAATTCTTTTTAAAAAATATCACAAATATCTGGAAGAAAAATCCCAAACAAATGTTAGTATTTAAAAAAACAAAAAAAAAAAACAACTAGAAACCAGATATTATAGAATAGTATACAGCATTCTACATGTGGCAGAGGGATTAGAGACAATGTAATTCTTACGAAACAAAGTCTGTACAGTTCCTAATTAAGTGCATTAGGATGTTTTATCTTTTTTTTTAATAAATATAAAATAATAACATTATTACTAAATTGATTTTGTGTAATACTTTTAAATAAAATTAAGAATTTAAGAATAGGCTTTGAGCTCAGCCAGGTCTGACATTTGGGTATAAGAAATTGTGAGAAAAAAAAAATCAAAAGCACTAAATATACTATTAAATAGTCTGTGCTTTTTTTTTGTAAAATAATTTGATTCCAGCACTGGGTCACGTTAGGCAATGTAGCACTTGTGGACTGCAGTTCCAATGATGCTCAGCCAGCCAAGTGACTGGCTTAGCAGCACTGTAATAAATGTAGAGCACCAAAGGTGCCAGAGATTAGATATCATATAATGGGATCAGCAACAGCTGTCTCCAGCCAGGGAGTGGTGGTGACAGATCACTATTATAGTATTAGAAAACCCCAAATAGTTTAGGCTTCATTCCAAAATGGGGTACCTCTTGTGCTGTCAGTCAGATCTCATTTCAAACTTCTTCTAGTGTTGGATGAAGTCCAAAAATCCCTTTTAAGCTTGCAGCATTATCTTCCTCCGTAGGCAAATAATAATTATGATACACCCCCCCAAATAAACAACTTTACCAAATCCACCCAAAAATGCAGATCACGTCTGGTTAAACCCCAAAAAAAGTGTTTGAAAATCCTGCTTAGAGATCTTGGTCCACTTGTCTGCTGTCCGGACTGCTTATGCCATCCCCCTATTCATTCAGGATTCCTTATACAAAAAGCGATCCCCCCCAAAAAAACTCAATCAACAGAAGTAATCCCGGTGTGTGCTGTCCAGCAGGAAACACCAACAGAGGAATGAAACAATGTATCAGAAGTTAATACAATTCCACAATCTTCGTTAGATGCTTCCACAGCCTGAGCTCCCAGATTTATGAATGAAACTCACATCACAGAGCATATTTATACTGGAGGTGCCCACCCCCTACTGACGTCGCAAGCATTCCCGTCCTCTATCTCTTGATAGCAAGAACCTAGGAGCCCCCAAATTGGCAGGGAGAGTCTGACCGCTCCAGGGGCTCACCTCAGTTAAAATCAGCCCTAAAACTTGAAAGGGAGAAGAAATATACCCGTTTCAGCTAGAAGGGAGGTCTGCCCCGCCTACCCGGAGTTCCTGTGACGTACATAACCATATAAGGTGTTGTCTTTGCTATGTTTATCTGGTTACCTAGCAGTGACGTAGGAGGGAATCCCTGTTCTCAGCTTGGCATAGAGAATGTATTAATAGCACGCTTTTTTACTATGCTCTAGAAAAGAAAGGAAGGTATATACAGGGGCAGGCGATTCAGATATACAAAGGCACACATATAAAGAGGTGTGTGGCTATAGATAGAGCCGAGTGTGTATGTTAAATTCCGATTATAATATTATTTAGTGAGGCCACGGAGAGATCACAGAGCGCTCTATACAGGGATTCCAACAGGTGTATAGGTACAGAGAGGGATGTATGTGTCCATATACAGCGGTGCATGCTGGTTGGTCATGAAATTGGCTCTGTTACTACGTGAATGGAGTGAGTGACAGTATGAGATTCCCTGTAATGTCTGTATAGTCTGAGATTGCTTGTATTCTGGGTGGTACCTATAGTATTTTATAGAAAGGGAGGGGTTAAATATACTCATACACGCTAGAGTTGATGTGATTTTTTTTTTATTTTTTTTATTTTATGTTGATAGTGACACTGTTGTACACTGCTAAAGCAATATGCTGTCTCTTTAGTGATACTCTTCAGTTTTAATAAGCCATATACCCAAATCTTGGATTACAAAGATTTTTTGGGGAATTGTAAATGTATGACATTTAGCCACACACACATATATAAATATATACTTTTACATACATGTGTGCAGTATTATCTACTTATACATATGTGCTGGTCAGTCCAGAAATCTATTTATCTATCTCTGGCTGCAGTGTACAACTCCCAATATACACAGTCAACACTTGGGTGGCTGAACATGGGGAGAGTTGTAGCACACAGCACCAATATGATCAGGGATTTATGCTGTACCCCATCCTTATTATTGTCACACCTTTTGTTCCAGGTTTCTCACCAGAGACACCTACTGATGCCATACTTCGTCCGTTTTTATCACAACATATTTCCATGATTTCAAGGCTGAGGATTTTTTTGGCCTTGTTTTTTTCAGTTCCTGCTTTCTGATACCCCATGGCTGAGATGAGATCTTGCTGAATTCCTCTTGGTGGTAACTATACATAAACCCATGGTCTTTGTATTGTCTTAGCCTGGAGGGAGATCAAACCACAAACCTGAAATCTCAATTACTTCTGCAGCTAACAAAATCACTCCTTGTATCACACACATCACTGCTTATATCACACACATCACTGCTTATATCACACACATCAATGCTTATATCACACACATCAATGCTTATATCACACACATCACTCCTTATATCACACACATCACTCATTATATCACACACATCACTCCTTATATCACACACATCACTCATTATATCACACACATCACTCCTTATATCACACACATCACTCCTTATATCACACACATCACTCCTTATATCACACACATCACTCATTATAACACACATCACTCATTATAACACACATCACTCATTATATCACACACATCACTGCTTATATCGCACACATCACTGCTTATATCACACACATCACTCCTTATATCACACACATCACTCATTATATCACACACATCACTCCTTATATCACACACATCACTGCTTATATCACACACATCACTGCTTATATCACACACATCACTGCTTATATCACACACATCACTGCTTATATCACACACATCACTCCTTATATCACACACATCACTCATTATATCACACACATCAATGCTTATATCACACACATCACTCCTTATATCACACACATCACTCATTATATCACACACATCACTCATTATATCACACATCACTCATTATATCACACACATCACTCCTTATATCACACACATCACTCATTATAACACACATCAATCATTATATCACACACATCACTCCTTATACCACACACATCACTCATTATAACACACATCACTCATTATATCACACACATCACTGCTTATATCACACACATCACTCATTATATCACACACATCACTGCTTATATTACACACATCACTCATTATATCACACATCACTCATTATATCACACACATCACTCCTTATATCACACACATCACTCATTATAACACACATTACTCATTATATCACACACATCACTCCTTATACCACACACATCACTCATTATAACACACATCACTCATTATATCACACACATCACTGCTTATATCACACACATCACTCCTTATATCACACACATCACTCATTATATCACACACATCACTGCTTATATCACACACATCACTCCTTATACCGCACACATCACTCATTATAAGACACACATCACTCCTTATATCACACACATCACTCATTATATCACACACATCACTGCTTATATCACACACATCACTGCTTATATCACACACATCACTCCTTATACCACACACATCACTTATTATAACACACATCACTCATTATATCACACACATCACTCCTTATACCACACACATCACTCATTATAACACACAACACTCATTATATCACACACATCACTCCTTATACCACACACATCACTCATTATATCACACACATCACTCCTTATACCACACACATCACTCATTATATCACACACATCACTCCTTATATCACACACATCACTCATTATATCACACACATCACTGCTTATATCACACACATCACTAATTATATCACACACATCACTGCTTATATCACACACATCACTCATTATATCACACATCACTGCTTATATCACACACATCACTCATTATATCACACATCACTCATTATATCACACACATCACTCCTTATATCACACACACCATTCATGATATCACACACATCACTGCTTATATCACACACATCACTGCTTATATCACACACATCACTCCTTATATCACACACATCACTCATTATATCACACACATCAATGCTTATATCACACACATCACTCATTATATCACACACATCACTCCTTATATCACACACACCATTCATGATATCACACACATCACTCATTAGATCACACACATCACACATTATATCACGCACATCACTCATTATATCACACATTATATTACACACGGCGCACATTACATTACACACATCACTCCTTATATCACACACATCACTCATTATATCACACACATCACTCCTTATATCACACATCACTCATTATATCGCACACATCACTCATTATATCGCACACATCACTCATTATATCACACACATCACTCCTTACATCACTCATTATATCACACACATCACTCCTTATATCACACACATCACTCATTATATCACACACATCACTCCTTATATCACACACATCACTCATTAAATCACTCATCACTCATTATATCACACACATCACTCCTTATATCACACACATCACTCATTATATCACACATCACTCATTATATCACACACATCACACAATATATCACACACATCACTCCTTATATCACACACATCACTCCTTATATCACACACATCACTCATTATATCACACACATTCCTGCTTATATCATACACATCACTCCTTATATCACACACATCACTCCTTATATCACACACACCATTCATGATATCACACACATACAACCGCATAAAGACTGATTAATACGCACATCAGACTTTTTCTAACTTGGCTAATTTGGCCTTCATTTTGAAATTCCCTACTCAATGCCCTGCATTTCACTCTTTCACGAATACAGCAATTGTACATTGCAATTCTACAAAATACAAGAGTCTGAATACAAGTGATGATAATGAAAAATAACTGCTTTGTATATTTAGTTGTATCACATGCTTTGTGGTACTTGGTCTCAGAGGCCAACCTGAATACCCGTTTCTAATTTACTTATAATATACTAATTGTTGATTCTCATCCAAGTTCTGATCCCATGACGCGTACCTCAAGTCATCCAGGGTAAACCATGACTACGCATACTTATTCAACATGCAAGTGAACTTTGCCACTCCTGAACTGTGTATTTAGTACATAGCTTTCAGGTTTAACAGCCATGCAAACAAATAATATTGGCATGTAGGTTATCGTTTATTCATTTTGTATTTTTTTTTTTTTAACCTTTGTAACTCTGGGATAAATTTGGATCTATTTATTTGGTATCAAACTAATCTTCAAATCAAACAAGACAAAGAGGTTTGATATAGATTTCTTTAATCCTCGCAAAATGTGCTCTTTGGCCAGAAAAAGGTAAAATTGTGTTAAATGAGGTTACAAATATTGTAAATACTTTTACAAATACTTCATAAAATACAATTTTTATATTTGTTTTATTAATTTCTACAATAAATGATCCATTCTTTGGGATGCACCTTCTAAAAGGAGGCCCATTGTGGAATTGGGGGAAAAGGGACTGTTTTTTTTTTACTGTGAATGTAGTGAATAAAAAAAGATTGAAAATGAGCAATACATCGTAACAGTCTGTGGTGTCTCTGGCTTATGACATCACCTGTGGCTTGATATGCAAATGAATTGGTTTTTCAATAAGAAATGTGTAATGTGCATATCAAGACACAGGTGATGTCATAAGCCGGAGACATATTTTAAACACTCCAAAGATAGCACTTATTGCTATCACAATGCATAAATCATTTTCAATCATATGTTATTTGATACACTAACAATAAAAACAATGTTTAGCTGGTACAGTCCTTTAATGAAGCACATCTCCTTCATGTCTATGTCATAGCTGGGCAACTGAAAAGAAAGTAAGAGAGCATTGGAGAATCTATCAAACATATTACTTGTTCTTTGAATTTAGCAGAAAGCATGAAAAAGCACAGCTAAACCCTGCAACCTATCCATGCAAAGTGGAGTTTTCCTGCATGTGTAGGCCCAGCATGCTTAGTGATGTAAAGAAGTTCTGCTTGCTATGTATTAGCATCCTCTCTCATTCCCTTTGATCTGTACAGGTTTGGTTGTTGTTTTTGCCTTCTGTTTTGAAATCATTAACAAGTTCCTCTTTCTTCCTTCTCTCACTCTCTCCCTGTGCTTCTGTAACATTCCCTTCCCTGGCACTTTCCGCACCCTCCTCCCCTGGAAGTTTCTCTCTTGCTCCTCCCTGTCTGGCTGGGTCATGATGTAAGCTCCCTGAGGAATTCTGAGAATGCAGAGCCTCAGTGTTTGTTTATTGTTGTGATCAAGCAGTCTCTGTGTGTGTGCCTGGGCCATTTATTCAATGTATGTCTAATGAGTGTACAAACAAGCAAGAATCTGATGAGGGCAAACTCATAGCTTCTTCCTACAGGGATCATATGCAACTCACTGGATCTCCTCATTTTGTGACACTTTTGCTTTTTTTGTGTCTCAGTGAGTAAGTGTGACTGTGTTACTTCTGTTGATGATTCATAGGTTTTGACTGACTGACACACTCTTAAATTATATACCCTGAGTAATTGGTTATTGGGGCTGTGACCCCTGTGTACTTTATTCACCCTGTTGTGATTTCTGCAGACCTTGTGTAATTATGACATTGTGTGACACACTGTGTACTTTGTATTTGGGAGATTGAGTGTTAATTGAGCACTGGCAGTTTATAGCTGTATTTGGCTATCAATGTGCACTGCTGTTAGTGATTATGTACTTGTGATACTGTTGTTGTGCAGTTGTGTAGTAACACATTTTTGTAAATGTTTTGCTTGTGACAATATATTGCCATCAGACATGCTCCAAGTGGCAGGAAGTTACACTGTGACCTTAATAATAATAATAAAAAATATAAATAATAGACTTGTGTGATTTAGAGTGCAAGCTCTTAAGACCTCTTCAGTCTCTTCCTCGGGCATGTAGTTAGTTTTGAAAGCCATAGTGTGCATGCAAGTGATGTTATGTTGTGCTTTGTGTGGCTGTTCTTGTCGTTGTGCTGATATTGTACACTGCCAGCCCTTCTCTGTTGTTGCTGTGCAGTTGTGTTCTTTGCCTTTCTCAGGCTCCCACGTGCTCCCAGGCCTCAGGTAAACACTCCTTCCGTTGCCATGGACACAACGTTACATCCTACGTCACCACGTCCCGCTTGGCTTTGTTTATGTCTCCTGGCAACGGACAATGGGAGGATGGGGATGGGACTGTCTGAGGAGGCTGGGCTTCGGTCACAGAGGCGGGGCCAGCCTTAAAGGTACAGACCTGCCATAAATACAGGATGTGAGTGGAAAATGCCGCTCCGCTTCAGTTAACTGCCATAGGTTTGGGTCTCAATGTCAGAGCAAAGAAGATTAACTATTAAACATCTTCTCGGTGCAGGAGGAGTGAGTCATTTCTTGCTGTGCAAGGTGCTGCTCATGCTTTCAGTACTGAAAAGGTTAAAGACAGTTTGCAGATTATGGAGGAACATTTATTTTTATTATTATCTTGACCATCTGGGGGGTAAAGGGGTAACTTGGCAGCAATCAGCAAAAAAAACATGCCATTCTTTTCAATTCTGATT
Source organism: Pelodytes ibericus (assembly GCA_036172795.1). NCBI lineage: Eukaryota > Metazoa > Chordata > Amphibia > Anura > Pelodytidae > Pelodytes > Pelodytes ibericus. The sequence continues at coordinate 14,311,151 of CM069861.1, forward strand.
GCTTTAGAGTTAGATTCCAGTGTTGCTTTGATAGATGTAGCAGGTGGGGTTAATATTGCTGCTCTATAAAAAAATAAATAAAATAAAAAAAAAAAAAACTGGGACAAAAGCCAGGAATGCAGAAGTGTTTCACAAGGAACCACAACTAGGGACTGCTTACGGAAATCCAAGCAAACTGGCACCTATGGATTTGTCTCGCTGTCTAATGTAAAGTACTATATGAAATAGAATAGTTGTTTAGTTTGGCACAGCACCACACGCCCTGTATACTGCCCACCGCAGGGGCTCTCTCCGGAAACCCATGAGTACATTTGCATATTTCTTTTCATTTGCTTTGACAACCACTCTGAGTAAAGAAAAATGAGGCTGTATAATGGGAGACAATACACACAGGGGGGGAGACAGATAAGGTACAGAGATTGATAGACAGATATACTGACAGATAAGGTGCAGATATTGATAGACAGATATACTGACAGATAAGGTACTGAGATTGATAGACAGATATACTGACAGATAAGGTACAGAGATTGATAGACAGATATACTGACAGATAAGGTACAGAGATTGATAGACAGATATACTGACAGATAAGGTACAGAGATTGATAGACAGATATACTGACAGATAAGGTACAGAGACTGATAGACAGATATACTGACAGATAAGGTACAGAGACTGATAGACAGATATACTGACAGATAAGGTACAGAGATTGATAGACAGATATACTGACATAATGTACAGAGATTGATAGACAGATATACTGACAGATAATGTACAGAGATTGATAGACATATATACTGACAGATAAGATACAGAGATTGATAGACAGATATACTGACAGATAAGGTACAGAGATTGATAGACAGATATACTGACAGATAAGGTACAGAGACTGATAGACAGATATACTGACAGATAAGGTACCGAGATTGATAGACAGATATACTGACAGATAAGGTACAGAGATTACTAGACAGATATACTGACAGATAAGGTACAGAGATTGATAGACAGATATACTGACAGATAAGGTACAGAGACTGATGGACAGATATACTGACAGATAAGGTACAGAGATTGATGGACAGATATACTGACAGATAAGGTACAGAGATTGATAGACAGATATACTGACAGATAAGGTACAGAGATTGATAGACAGATATACTGACAGATAAGGTACAGAGACTGATAGACAGATATACTGACAGATACGATACAGAGATTGATAGACAGATATACTGACAGATAAGGTACAGAGATTGATAGACAGATATACTGACAGATAAGGTACAGAGATTGATAGACAGATATACTGACAGATAAGGTACAGAGACTGATAGACAGATATACTGACAGATACGATACAGAGATTGATAGACAGATATACTGACAGATAAGGTACAGAGACTGATAGACAGATATACTGACAGATAAGGTACAGAGATTGATAGACAGATATACTGACAGATAAGGTACAGAGACTGATAGACAGATATACTGACAGATAAGGTACAGAGATTGATAGACAGATATACTGACAGATAAGGTACAGAGATTGATAGACATATACTGACAGATACGATACAGAGATTGATAGACAGATATACTGACAGATAAGGTACAGAGACTGATAGACAGATATACTGACAGATAAGGTACAGAGATTGATAGACAGATATACTGACAGATAAGGTACAGAGACTGATAGACAGATATACTGACAGATAAGGTACAGAGATTGATAGACAGATATACTGACAGATAAGGTACAGAGATTGATAGACATATACTGACAGATAAGGTACAGAGATTGATAGACAGATATACTGACAGATAAGGTACAGATAATGATAGACAGATATACTGACAGATAATATACAGAGATTGATAGACAGATATACTGACAGATAAGGTACAGAGACTGATAGACAGATATACTGACAGATAAGGCACAGAGACTGATAGACAGATATACTGACAGATAAGGCGCAGAGATTGATAGACAGATATACTGACAGATAAGGTTCAGAGATTGATAGACAGATATACTGACAGATAAGGTACAGAGATTGATAGACAGATATACTGACAGATAAGGTACAGAGATTGATAGACAGATATACTGACAGATAAGGTGCAGAGATTGATAGACAGATATACTGACAGATAAGGTACAGAGATTGATAGACCGATATACTGACAGATAAGGTACAGATATTGATAGACAGATATACTGACAGATAAGGTTCAGAGATTGATAGACAGATATACTGACAGATAAGGTACAGAGATTGATAGACAGATATACTGACAGATAAGGTACAGAGATTGATAGACAGATATACTGACAGATAAGGTGCAGAGATTGATAGACAGATATACTGACAGATAAGGTACAGAGATTGATAGACCGATATACTGACAGATAAGGTACAGATATTGATAGACAGATATACTGACAGATAAGGTACAGAGATTGATAGACAGATATACTGACAGATAAGGTACAGTGATTGATAGACAGATATACTGACAGATAAGGTACAGAGATTGATAGACAGATATACTGACAGATAAGGTACAGAGATTAATAGACAGATATACTGACAGATAAGGTACAGAGATTGATGGACAGATATACTGACAGATAAGGTACAGAGACTGATGGACAGATATACTGACAGATAAGGTACAAAGACTGATAGACAGATATACTGACAGATAAGGTACAGAGACTGATAGACAGATATACTGACAGATAAGGTGCAGAGACTGATAGGCAGATATACTGACAGATAAGGTGCAGTGATTGATAGACAGATATACTGACAGATAAGGTACAGAGATTGATAGACAGATATACTGACAGATAAGGTGCAGAGATTGATAGACAGATATACTGACAGATAAGGTGCAGAGATTGATAGACAGATATACTGACAGATAAGGTGCAGAGATTGATAGACAGATATACTGACAGATAAGGTGCAGAGATTGATAGACAGATATACTGACAGATAAGGTACAGAGATTGATAGACAGATATACTGACAGATAAGGTGCAGAGATCGATAGACAGATATACTGACAGATAAGGTGCAGAGATTGATAGACAGATAAGGTCCATCGATTGATGGACAGATAAGGTACAGAGATTGATAGACAGATATACTGACAGATAAGGTGCAGAGATTGATAGACAGATATACTGACAGATAAGGTGCAGAGATTGATAGACAGATATACTGACAGATAAGGTACAGAGACTGATAGACAGATATACTGACAGATAAGGTGCAGAGATTGATAGACAGATATACTGACAGATAAGGTGCAGAGATTGATAGACAGATAAGGTCCATCGATTGATGGACAGATAAGGTACAGAGATTGATAGACAGACAAGATAGATAGAGAGTGCTACACACACTGGGGCATTTAGAAGTTAAACATGGTGCAGCCCAGCCCATTGAGCTAGGTACAGGGGCTATTACTGACTCCCCTACTCATAGCTCAGTGTTATGCCATATTACAGGGGTTACTGCTGTCAGCCACCCATTTCTCTGCTAAATATATCCCTCCCTAGAGAGGCATAGAGGAAATAAACAAGCTTAAAGGGGAAATTGTATGAATAATTCCTATGTTTGTTTTAATCTACTTAATAGCAGCACATAGATTTCGGCAGTTTTATTGAGATACAGAGATCTTTATATATAAATAACAATTCAGGGTCAAAGTTCTAAAAGTTGAACAATACAATGGTTTCAGTGTTACAGTTCTTTGCAGTATCCATTCTCACTTCACTGCTGGCTTATTTATTTATTAATACTGGAAGGTAACTATTTTTTATTGCAGTTTGTGGAATATTGGATTTATCTTTGATAATTGAATGCAGCCTGTTAAATAAATATACATAGACTTTATCTTACTTGCAATATGATAAGCGATAGTAATGGTTGATTCTCATATGTGAACACCTTTTTTCATATATTGAAACCATTCAGTTTCCGTTTTGCTAATTTTTCTATATAAAATGCTAATAATATATAATTCTCACCCTTGCATTGGTTAATGTCACCATTTCAGCAGATATACCCACTTATGCATTCTATGTGCATTGCACATAATGATCAGGGGTGTTCCCAGTGTATTTCCCTGGATTCAGAATTAGAGATGGGGGATGATAGACCCGAAGTCAGTGATGGGCTAACCTCTGGCACAGGTGCCACTCGGTAGTCTTCTTCTATTACTATCAGAAGAGAGTGTTCTGTTTTCTCATTCCTTGTGGGCCTGTGTGCTCTGTAATAAGTGAGCGCACCACCTTTACCCTATCTTGTAACTCTATTCATTAGAATATACTACACTATATTTGTTTTTATTGTATTTCTGTTCTTTTACATGGGCCTCATGAGAGACATCAACCTGGAAGACTAATATAAGTATTATATTTATATTATATCACATGTAACTGCACAATATATATCCTTGGAGCGGCCTTAGAGGTGCCTCTGCTCATGGGATCCCCAATAATAGTGTTGTTTAAGTGCTGCAGTGTCCGGTCTTTGTGCTTAAGAAAGATTTCCATCACTGCCCTGAGTGGTACAGTCTTGCTTTGGGTCCCCTGCCCTGTGGTACTGCATCCTTCTTCAAGACACTGGAGTAGAAACAAGATCCGGCACATGACCGGCAGGGCCGTCTTTAATAGTGAATGGACCCTGGGCAAGCATTTGCTTGGGCCCCCTGGACCCTGCCCCCTCCCCTGCATGCAATGCCGCCATCCATCGCAATGATAACCCCCCCCCCCACACACACACACACATATGCCATAATTGTTGTGCCATTCAGATGCCAGTAATATTGTGCCTTTCAGATGCCAGTAATATTGTGCCATTCAGAGCCCAGTAATATTGTGCCAGTCAGAGCCCAGTAATATTGTGCCATTCAGAGCCCAGTAATATTGTGCCAGTCAGAGCCCAGTAATATTGTGCCATTCAGAGCCCAGTAATATTGTGCCAGTCAGAGCCCAGGAATATTGTGCCAGTCAGAGCCCAGGATAATTGAGCCAGTCAGAGCCCAGTAATAGTGTGCCAGTCAGAGACCAGGAATATTGTGAAATTCAGACCCCAGTAATATTGTGCCAGTCAGATGCCTGCAATATTGTGTCAGTCAGAGCCCTGTAATATTGTGCCAGTCAGAGCCCAGTAATATTGTGTCATTCAGAGCCCAGTAATATTGTGCCAGTCAGAGCCCAGGAATATTGTGCCAGTCAGAGCCCAGGATAATTGAGCCAGTCAGAGCCCAGTAATAGTGTGCCAGTCAGAGCCCAGGAATATTGTGAAATTCAGACCCCAGTAATATTGTGCCAGTCAGATGCCTGCAATATTGTGCCAGTCAGAGCCCTGTAATATTGTGCCAGTCAGAGCCCAGTAATATTGTGCCATTCAGAGCCCAGTAATATTGTGCCAGTCAGAGCCCAGGAATATTGTGCCAGTCAGAGCCCAGGATAATTGAGCCAGTCAGAGCCCAGTAATAGTGTGCCAGTCAGAGCCCAGGAATATTGTGAAATTCAGACCCCAGTAATATTGTGCCAGTCAGATGCCTGCAATATTGTGCCATTCAGAGCCCAGTAATAATGGGCCAGTCAGATACCAGTAATATTGTGCCAGTCAGATACCAGTAATATTGTGCCAGTCAGATACCAGGAATATTGTGCCTGTCAGAGCCCAGGAATATTGTGCCAGTCAGATGCTTGTAATGTTATGCCAGTCAGATGCCTGTAATATTATGCCAGTCAGATGCCTGTAATAGTGTGCCAGTCAGAGGCCAGGAATATTGTGCCAGTCAGATGCCTGTAATATTATGCCAGTCAGATGCCTGTAATAGTGTGCCAGTCAGAGGCCAGGAATATTGTGCCAGCCAGATGCCCAGGAATATAGTGCCAGTCAGCCCCCTGCCCCCCCACCCGTTCCCAAGTACTTACATGAACCTGCTCCGTGTCCCCCGCCGGATGTCTCCTCCGTGCAGTCTTCCCTCTTGCACGGAGGAGGGAAACAGTCACCGGATGTGACGCAACGTCACATCCGGCGTCAGTTTTTTTTTGGGCCGTCGCATCCATTTGATGCGGCTTGCCGGAAAAAAGCGTTCACAAGCGCAATGTGCTGTGAACGCGGCAAGAAGGGCTGGGGGCCCACGGGACAGCTACCTTGGGGCCCCCCAGGAGTAACTGGGCCCAGGGCAGCTGCCCCGTTTGCCCCGCGTTAAAGACGTCCCTGATGACCGGTAGTGAATCAGCATCCAGCACTGAGCACACTGTGTGCCAATGCAACCAGGGCTACGATGAGGGTTGCCAGGCTGCATGTCAGTAAATGCATGGCTCTATGTCAGTAACACGGGACTTGACAGCTAGTGGGCTTGTGGCAGTTCTGCAAAAACTGATTATTTATCTGATTATATGATTTTAAAAAACAAACAATGTAACAATATCTTTTAAAAAAATAAGATCTTTACAAACTCTGTACACAAAACTCAGTAAAATTCTTGGTGTCGTATGTATTTATTTCCTATTTTACTACGGCACTTACCTTTGTGTATAACCATCGCATGCTTCCATCAGCATACCTGCCAAGTGTCCCTATCTAGGTGAGTTAGTCCCTATGTTGCACTTAAATCCCCCTGTCCCTCTTTTCCTCCTCTGTTGTTCCTCTTTTTCTGGGAGCTCGGAATGTTTGGTTTGTATAACTGTATCACAGAGCTCCAGAGCAAGAAAACTCACAATAACATGAGTTTAAACTGCAGTTAATATGTGTTTCTATATCAATTTGTGTAAATAAAATACTTATTTTTTGTTCTAAATGACTTATCAAATTACATAGTTATTTACCAACTGGATTTAAAGTCACTGAATATGTTCTGACAAACTCCACCCACAGCCACCACTTCGGCCACGCCCACGAAAGTAAAAGCTGGGTTTCCCCTGGGTACTGGTAGTTTGCCTTTTAATGAGAATGTACTATCTAAGGCAAATGTGCATTCTTTCTATTAAAACATTCCAAGTGGCCAAAGACGGACGTTGTATTGGGGGACGGGACTGGCTGGAGTCGTGGCTGAGAGAGGAGCATTATGGAGAACTCTTTAGATGACTTCATGGACTATTGATAGATTTTTATGTAACCGGATAAAACAAATCTAGTAGAAGGAGCCAATATTGTGTTTACATGAACCGAATATATATAAACACATTTCATGTGGTTTAAGAAAACTTCACTTTGAGCTGTATCACAGCGATGCACCCCAAACGCCTGGAACTGGTACAAGAGAGAGACACTGGGGTTAGAATAAAATCAGAGGGGTCTGCATCAAAAAATACGCAGGGGTCTCTCCTGGAGAGTGACAAGCAGTATGAAGCTGCCATCTTTTCTTTAAAAAAAAAAAAATGACCCGTGCTATTACCTCTCTAGACTTAATATTGACATAAGAGATGTCACAGAAAAAGTACAAACGTATCTAAATATAGATAATACGAGTGCCTGTGGGTGAGCTCACATCGTATTGCTTCCTGGGATTTATTAAAGTGGCACAATTCATTGCTTTCTATGGGTTTATATCCCTTTAACAAAAACATATACTATATATTGATATGTGTGTTTACAATAGAATACATGTTTATAGTAAAGATAATATAACAAGAAAATAGTGAGGCGCAAACAAAACGTATGTTATCAATAATAAATATATATATATGTGTGAAAACCTGTGCTGCTCACTACTTAGTTTACCAAATGAAGTACACCTTTAAATAGGGTATAACAATTGAAACAAACAAATACAATGAGAGCATGCAAATAAATGGTATGTAAAAAATATACTTATATTCGGATGAATCTTGTTTATATAGTTTATAATAGGATATGTGTTTTTATAATAGGATGGGATGACCATTGAAAAAGAATATGGACAGGGATTTTAAAAGGTAAAAAATAACAAAACCCCAAACCCTGTAATTGTCAAATGGGGCCTAAAAAGCACAGATCAAAACAGGTACTTTCCATAATGATATGACAGATAAGATTAATAGTATGTAGTTCCTTTCTTTGCTCTGTACCAAGCGCTTAGAGAATTGGTGGCGCTGTACAAATAAATGTTAATGTAATGTAATGTAAGATAAGTACATGTGACGGGTGTAGACATGGATTATACTCTGAATATTGTCTAATTGCGGGATATGTATAAAGAATGCTTCTAAATGTGGATTCTAAAGGAAAGTTCCTGCTGATTGCTCCACTTCAAGAATTTTGGACAAGAATGTATTTTAATTTATAAATCCCATGTTGCATGTCTGTCCACTTGGGCAGGTGTACAATATGGATGATTAAAAAGCAGTGACAGATGTGTTTTAATGGTTTTACAGTACTTTGTATGTAAGCATGCATTAAAACAAGTAGTGACTTCTTAGATCTTTACACAATGTCACCATGTTTAATTACATGAATTCCTTTACGAGTCCCCACATGGGAAGCACTTCCAAAACTTTCCTAATTTATTCTGTTACCTATTACTTGCATTTACTGTCTTCCCCGTAGCACAACATGGTGGAACATAATGCCGCTGTATAAATAAATAGATGACATCTATTTATTAATATAATAATCTTGGCTCTCAGACAGGGGTCGACTGGCAACCTGTGGCCATAACTAGTATTACAAGTTAAACTAGAAAAACAAAAACACAAAACCCAGTGTCCTAAATTCCTTAAAGTAGAGCAGGCCCCTAGGTTTCTAAAACACATTGCAAACACGCCCTTTCTTCCAGAATGCATTACACAGAAAGGTTCGGCTTGGGAAATGGCAGGGGAATCATTCCTGCAGTGCAGACACAGTCAACATCACAGATAGAAGAATACTTGTCCCAGCAAATTATTTCTCTCAGAGAATTGTCTCTCAGCAAAGCTGTTACCAATTTTAACTCAAGTCAACCTGAGATTTGAATAGCTGCGAATTCCAGAGCGTTCTCTTGCAAGGGACCTCGTAGGTTCATTTTTAGGATATTCTGTAGGGTAATTAGGTGTTTTGTTACCTTGGAACCTGGTAAACTGAGTTTCACAGCTAGGGTTCAATGTGGATCTCCTAAATGGAGAAACCAAATAAGAGGTCCAACACGCAGTCGTAAGGTAAATAGTTCTCCGCTTACCGCCATGTTTTACCAAAAGCCAATGGGTTGGGTGTAATTGCATAACCTCATGTCACGAAACACTGTGACTCTGGGAGCCAGCTGGCAAAGGTTTGTTTAAACTTTATATGTATCCCTAGTGCAGGGCTCGACAAACCTTGGGGCGCCAGGTCGCCATAGCGACCAGGAAATCAGACCTGGCGCCCGGGTATCGTGACCCCCGCGTGCTGCCCTCAGCAATGGGATCGTTTTTTTTATTTTCTCTAATCCAGCAGCGGTGCACGAGGGAGCAGAGTGTGTGCACCGGCTGCACAGACTTTCTGCTCTGCCCCCTTGCGCACCACGTTATAGTGCTGATTAGTGGGGAGCATAGCAGGGGTAGCAGGGAAGCTACTCTGTGCCACCGGGCTGGAACGGAACCCGCCCCCACCCCTTCCCTGCATTGAGGTGTAATGACCCTGCTGCCTTGTGTATGTGTCTGACTGGATGTGTTTGTGTGTATATATGTGTGACTATATGTGTTTGTGTGTATATATGTGTGACTGGATGTGTTTGTGCCTATATATGTGTGACTGGATGTGTTTGTGTGTATTTATGGGTGACTGGATGTGTTTGTGCATATATTTGTGTGAATGGATGTGTTTGTGCGTATATATGTGTGACTGGATGTGATTGTGTGTATATTTGTGTGACTGGATGTGTGTGTGTATATTTGTGTGACTGGATGTGTATGTGTGTATGTGACTGACTGGATGTGTTTGTTCATATTTATGGGTCACTTGATGTGTTTGTGCATATATTTGTGTGACTGGATGTGTTTGTGCGTATATATGTGTGACTGGATGTGATTGTGTGTATATTTGTGTGACTGGATGTGTGTGTGTATATTTGTGTGACTGGATGTGTATGTGTGTATATATGTGTCTGGCTGGATGTGTGTGTGTGTATATATGTGACTGACTGGATGTGTGTGTGTATATAGATATGTGACTGACTGGATGTGTATGTGTGTATATGTATAAAAACAAGGTGTTGCAGGTTTCGCACTCAAAAGTGGTGGGTGCACAGAGAGGACTTTCACCCTAGTCCTCCAAATCAGAATAAAGGATCCTTTATTCTGTATGTATTTGTGACAGACTATATGTCTGTGTGTGTGCATATTTGTGACTGACTGACTGTGCGTGTCTGTCTGTGACTGCGTGTGTATGTGTTTATGTGCCGTTGTCTGGCTCCTAGATTTTTTAGCTGGCTCCTAAAACTCAGATAAGTTTGTCAAGCCCTGCCCTGGTGTATCCTCATTGGTTTACCTCCCAGACTGGCACCAGGTTTAATTGTATTATCCATTGTTTTAAAAGTTAATACTTTTAAGTGTATTGTTCAATCTCCCCTGTTATCAAGATGTTTTACTGTATAAATGTGCTGTCTTGTCTATAGTAAAGTGTTCTTGCTTGTGACAAACCTTGGTAGCCGTGTCTAATTCTGATAATCGCTATATTTTGATTGATGTCCAGGGGGTTGGTGAGGAAGCTGACACTCTATTCCTAAGGACTTGGGCTGAGGAGATATTGAATCTCTTACAAAACGAGAATTAACATCTGGGCTGCCTAGCCTTCTCGTTACACCACATATGTAGAATGAGCCACTGGTCCTCAGCTAAACCCTGTAGTTTGAGGAGACCCAGGCTTAGGTGCTTCTTTTAGCTGGGAGTAATACCAATTTATACCACTGCCGCAGGCAGGCCTGTTCACCTAAGTTTCCCAATAAATAGAGACTCTCATAGAATTTCAGGGAACAGAGTGGGGATTTTCTCTTTCATGTGTTTTCAGATCATCCTTTTGTCCATTTTAACTTATTCTTGAATATTATTCACTTTATTACAATCATTCAAAAATTACAAATTTATCAGAAAAAAAAACAACAACAAAAGGACAGGACAAAACATCCATTCAACAGCATTCAATACATTGGTGATAATGATATCATACTGCTAGCCTCCGGTGTATAATAATTAGAGCTATTCAGCAACAACAGGTACCTTACTCACTCTGCATTACACTGTGTTGAAGCAAGTCTATCTATCTAAACAATGCAAACACTGAGTGGGGAATTTAAAGGATAACTGTAGCAAATAATTATGTTTAATTGAAAGATTGTATCAAGTGCAGATGATTTATTAAGGAATTATTTATTAAAAGAATACAAATTAAGTTCCTTATTAGGCCTTCTTTACTCCATATAGTTCTCTCAGGGGGCGGACATCTTGTTTAGAATCTTGGGTCAGATCTTCACTCACCTTGGTTCAGATGAACAAAGATCTGACCCATCTGACCAAAGATTCTAAACAAAATGGCTGCCTCCTGGTGGTGCTCAATAAGGTATTTTATTTGTATTCTTTCATTAAAGCATTTCTATATAAAATGCCTACACTTCCAGCAATCTTTCAATTAAACAGAACTTCATTTTTTGCTACAGTTTTCCTTTAAGGCCACATTAGCTGTGTTGGAAACATTGTCTCATCCAAAGTGATCGGGAGCCAGGGAGATGGATCCAGGGGCTAGATTTGACTGGAGTCAAGCCATCAGACAGTAGATTTGAGACATAGGTCCATGGAAACTATGCCACAGGGCTATTTCTCCAACCCCCCCCCCCCCCCCTTCTTTGTAAATCCCAGGTATTTGGGAAATATTCCCTTTATATTATTACAGAGGTTGACCGGTATGTCCAGACTTTAGGAGCCATACCTAATACACATTCTTTCTGAAGGTAGGGGATGATGTCATTCCCAATCTCCATATGTCACTATACATCTACCTGTCTATATACCTATCCAGATATCTACATACCTGGATCTATAGATAAACATGCGGAGATCAATGATTCACCAACAATCAATCTATGATCATAGAACCACCACTACACATATGTGTATATACAGAGTATGTGTAAGAGATTCTGAATATATGGCATTTTCCATTGGTGTACTTGAGATACATTCAAAGGGTACTTCAAAGCCTCTTACACTAAATAATAATTTCCTGTACAGGAAAATACCACTTTAACCAAACATAATCATTTCCTGTGCATGGACAAAAATAAGAATAAAAAGCACAATCCCGATGCTTGCTTTATTGTAAGAGACAGATAAGTGGTATTTTGCTGGGGAAACATGTTAATATGAGAAAGGCTGATACTTGGCTGAGAAAGATAAAAGTCTAAATTGCTGTTTACTAAATATAGTGCCTGATAGTATTCCTGGAGATAGCAAGTGCTAGAGGTTTGCAAGTGACCCCCCCCCCCCCCCCCCCCCCCTTCTCTCTTACTACCCCACGCTGCATCCTCTGTGCACACGTCACACGCAGCCCCAGATACACACTCCACACCGCGTGGGTATATATAGTACAGATTGAGCTAAATATAGAGCCAGGAGAGCGCTCCTCCCTCCTCTATCACTGCCCTCCTCTCTCCCTCCTTCCCTCACCTCCTCTGACGCTGTCTCCTGCTCTGACTCACAGTCTGACCCCAGCACCTGCAGAACATCCCTTCATCCCACTGGTACAGCAGAGCATCCTTCCTTTGCTACTGGTGCTGCAGAGCATCCTTATAGTGCCACTGGTGCTGCAGAGCATCCTTATAGTGCCACTGGTGCTGCAGAGCATCCTTATAGTGCCACTGGTGCTGCAGAGCATCCTTATGTTGCCACTGGTGCTGCAGAGCATCCTTATAGTGCCACTGGTGCTGCAGAGCATCCTTATAGTGCCACTGGTGCTGCAGAGCATCCTTATGTTGCCACTGGTGCTGCAGAGCATCCTTATAGTGCCACTGGTGCTGCAGAGCATCCTTATAGTGCCACTGGTGCTGCAGAGCATCCTTATGTTGCCACTGGTGCTGCAGAGCATCCTTATATTGCCACTGGTGCTGCAGAGTATCCTTATAGTGCCACTGGTGCTGCAGAGCATCCTTATAGTGCCACTGGTGCTGCAGAGCATCCTTATATTGCCACTGGTGCTGCAGAGCATCCTTTTATTGCCACTGGTACTGCAGAGCATCCCTATTTTGTCACTGATACTGCAGAACATCCTTTCTTTGCCACTGGTACTGCAGAGCATCCTTATATTGCCACTGGTACAGCAGAGCATCCTTTCTCTGCCAGTGGTGTTGCAGAGCATCCTTGTAATACCACTGATTCTGTGGAGCATCTTTATGTTGCCACTGGTGCTGCAGAGCATCCTTATATACCACTGATTCTATCGCCCTGATACTGTGCAGAGCATTTCTATTTTGCCACCGATCTTCCAGAGCTCCCTTTCCGTGAAACTGAGTCTGCAGAGCACCAATTCCTCACTGCCAGCTCTGCACAGCAGAGCATCCCACGTGTCCTTTCCTTACCACTAAAATGACCCCGTGCAGAGCATTTCTTGGCACTAACCATGCAGCGTATTCTTGCCCTGCAGAGACCACGAATGGGTTAACACTGCGTAGTATTCAGACGCGTGCATCCATTTTCTAACTGTAACCACTGTAACTACCAGCATGCACTCGGACATTTGCATATTGGGGAGGTGTTGTAATTGACGAGTTTTTGTGCTTTGCAGTAATATTTTGCTGTGAAATAAGTGCAGACAGTAAATTTGTACACCTCCAGATGAACCGAGAGATTCACAACTGACCAATATGTGACAGCAAAAAAATATCACTATATCTGTAATAAAATAAATTACCTGGGCCTTAAATACCTGCTAGATGGCTTTGTTTCAATTGCCCGGATGATCCTCAGTGGTCTGGGGTGCAGGCTTCAAACCTGTAGCTGTCTAGGGACAGAGTGGTTCAATTCCACCCTCCGGGCGCAGCAGCAGTGCTCATTGTTATTTTATCAAAATAAATTGTGTTCATTTTCTTGTTTATTAATTGTATCACAAACTCTGCAAACTATACCCACAAAAGGCTGCCCTCCAGTGATACATTAAATAATTTTTTTTTTTTTTTAAACCTTGCTTACTAAAAGAAAACAACATGTCCTCCTTCTACCATGTAAATCCAGTGTGTATGTCTATAGCTACACACAGGTTTTACTTTCGGCTCAGCCTCAGAGCTAAGGCAGAGCCAGTCTTTACCTAGGGTTGTCTGTACATATGGGGTGTCAGTGCACACATCTAATCGGAGTGGGATCTGGTTTCAGGAGGGGGCTTCTCTCTGCCAGTCCACTTTGCTGTCCCCATATACAAACAAGTCTCTCTTCCCAGGAATACATGGCAGCTGCCAGTGGGGTTGCCACCTGGCCGATATTTTACTGGCAGGCCGGTAAGTCTATGGAGACAATAGCAAGGCCGGTATTTTTCTGAAGAAAAGGTGGCAACCCTAGCTGCCAACCAGAGGATAAACTGACATGTACTATCCAAAGTACCTTCCATCTGATCTGGCAGAACTTGGTCTGTATCAAGAGAAATCACAAATGTAATGCAATAAGACCATAATTATTGTCTACCCCTATTTAAATAAATATGTTCTTACAGAAATAAAGCCACAATACACCAGTTACAACAAAATAAAAAAACATAGAATGTGTCGGCAGATAAGAACCATTCGGTCCATCTAGTCTGCCCAATATTCTAAATACTTTCATTAGTCCCCCGTTCCCGGTCTTATATCTAGGATAGCCTTGTGTCTATCCCACGCATACTTAAACTCCTTCACGTGCTTACCTCTACCACTTCCACTGGAAGGCTATTCCATACATCCACTACCCTCTCAGTAAAGTAATACTTCCTGATATTACTATTAAATCTTTGCCCCTCTAATTTAAGACTATGTCCTCTACTTGTGGTAGTTTTTCTTCTTTTAAATAAACTCTCTTCCTTTACTGTGCTGATTCCCTTTATGTATTTTAAAAAATTATGTAATTGTTTACGAATTTTGGTGAATGATTAAAAAAATCACTTTATTGGGCGACAACTCTCCGCCAATCCTTATCCGCGCTGAACAATAACAAAGTAGGAATAAAAAGCCGCATGTTGGGAATAAACGTTTTACCCCTTTTTTTCTTACGTATAAAATGTAAATAAACATTCTCAATATAGATATTTATTGAGTCTAAATCCAAACATGACAGATGGATAAGAAATGAATGTAGAGAATAGAAAATGATCAGAAATTATCTATACAGCGTGTTAACAGAATGGCAGCTCCATTCAATATATTTAGGGCTTTCACACTTGTTATTGAATGGACCAGTTGCCCTTTTTGTAAAGCCCCACCCACTTTTTCTCATGGCCCCACCCACTCTTGGGCCAGCGTCAGATTTGATCTGCAAGTCTATTAACTGAAGTATTCCGCTACATTTCAGACTGTTATTGCACTTAACATTGTATTTTTATGACACAGCAAAACAAGTATCTATATGACCCTTGCCCTATGTTAATACCAGCATGCACCATGGAATTTGCATAGCAGATTTTGAATAGCGTATTTTTACTTTGTCATTTTATTAACTATTTCTTCTCACTCACTGAGAAATATTAATATTTGTTTTTTAAATGAAACCAAGGCTCTCAAATAGAAAATAAATATTTATACTCCCCATGACCTCACCCTATAGATTGACATCGGCCTTATATATCTCAAACTGTCCTTATATCCTTTGCCCAGATGATCCTCAGTGGTCTGGGGTGCAGGCTTCAAACCTGTAGCTGTCTAGCAACAGAGTGGTTCAATTCCACCTTCTGGGCGCATAATCCAAAATAAATACCAGCGCAGGAGGAGACGTCAAGTCCTGTCTTGGTTTTGCGTGTTAAAGCGGTGTAACGTGTCATTTTATTTATTCTCTCTTGTATAACAATGTTTTTGTATTGTGCTGTGTAGTTGTCATGTGGTCTGTGTCTGCCTTCCCTTGGTTAAAAAAATCTAGCTTGATCTCATTTTAGCATAGAATGTGTTGACAGATAAAAACAAACAAACAACAACATTTGGGCAGGCATCATTATCGGGGGTTATGTATGAAGATCAATTATGGGGCAAAGTGGAGCACTCAGCATTGTTATCGAATTAGTCTGTTGCCCTATTCAGTGGCGTACTAAGGGGGGGGGGGGGTGCGGCCTGCCCCGGGTGCCACTAACTAGGGGGGTGCCCCCCCCCCCGCACCACGCTGCACGCTGCTTACCTTTGCCGCCGGAAAAAAAAAAAATCACAGCGACCGGATGTGATGATACGTCACATCCGGTGACTGTGTTTCCCTCCTCCGTGCAGGAGGGAAGAGAAGACTGCACGGAGGAGGCGTCCGTCCGGCGACACACAGCAGCCAGCTACACTGTAAGTGATGGGGAAGGGGGGGAGGAGGGTGGTTTAAAACGAGCACTTTAATGGCACTTTATTACTGGGCTCTGACTGGCACAATATTACCCGGCTCTGACTGGCACAATATTACTGGGCTCTGAGTGGCACAATATTACTGGTATCTGACTGGCACAATATTACCCGGCTCTGACTGGCACAATATTACTGGGCTCTGACTGGCACAATATTCCTGGGCTCTGACTGGCACACTATTACTGGGCTCTGACTGGCACTATTTTACTGGGCTCTGACTGGCACAATATTACTGGGCTCTGACTGGCACAATATCACTGGGCTCTGACTGGCACTATATTACTGGGCTCTGACTGGCACTATATTACTGGGCTCTGACTGGCACAATATTACTGGGCTCTGACTGGCACAACATTCCTGGTATCTGACTGGTACACTATTACTGGGCTCTGACTGGCACAATATTACTGGGCTCTGACTGGCACAATATCACTGGGCTCTGACTGGCACTATATTACTGGGCTCTGACTGGCACAATATTACTGGGCTCTGACTGGCACAACATTCCTGGTATCTGACTGGTACACTATTACTGGGCTCTGACTGGCACAATATTACTGGTATCTGACTGGCACAATATCACTGGGCTCTGACTGGCACTATATTACTGGGCTCTGACTGGCACAATATTACTGGGCTCTGACTGGCACAACATTCCTGGTATCTGACTGGCACACTATTACTGGGCTCTGACTGGCACAATATCACTGGGCTCTGACTGGCACTATATTACTGGGCTCTGACTGGCACAATATTACTGGGCTCTGACTGGCACAACATTCCTGGTATCTGACTGGCACACTATTACTGGGCTCTGACTGGCACAATATTACTGGTATCTGACTTGCACTATATTACTGGGCTCTGACTGGCACAATATTACTGGGTTCTGACTGGCACAATATTACTGGGCTCTGACTGGCACAATATTACTGGATCTGACTAGCACAATATTCCGGGGCTCTGAGTGGGACAATATTACTGGGCTCTGACTGGCACAATATTACTGGGCTCTGACTGGCACACTATTACTGGGCTCTGAGTGGCACACTATTACTGGGTTCTGACTGGCACACTATTCCTGGGCTCTGAGTGGCACACTATTACTGGGTTCTGTCTGGCACAATATTCCTGGGCTCTGACTGGCACACTATTACTGGGCTCTGAGTGGCACAATATTCCTGGGCTCTGAGTGGCACAATATTCCTGAGCTCTGACTGGCACAATATTACTGGGCTCTGACTGGCACAATATTACTGGGCTCTGAATGACACACTATTCCTGGTATCTGACTGGCACAATATTACTGGTATCTGACTGGCACAAAATTACTGGTCTCTGAATGACACACTATTCCTGGTATCTGACTGGCACAATATTACTGTGCTCTGAATGGCACAATTTTACTGGTATCTTAATGGCACAATATTACTAGGTTCTGAGTCGCACAATATTCCTGGTATCTATAATTGTACAATTATCAAGTTGAAAAAATTGTGGGTGTTTTCTTACATTTTTATTATGGGGGGGGTGCAACACTCAGGGTCCGCCCCGGGTGCCAAATGCTCTAGGTACGCCCCTGGCCCTATTTAAAGCCCCACCCATTTAGGGCTTTGAAATTTGTTATTGAATGGACCAGTTGCCCTTTTTGTGAAGCCGCACCCATTTCCCCCTCATGGCTCCAACCACTCTTGGGGGCAGCGTTAGATATGATGTGCAAGTCTATTAACTGAAGTAATCCGCTACATTTCAGACTGTTATTACACTTAAGATTTTTTTTTTTATGACACAGCAAAACAAGTATCTATATGACCCTTGCCCTATGTTAATACCAGCATGCACCATGGAATTTGCATAGCAGATTTTGAATAGCGTATTTTTACTTTGTCATTTTATTAACTATTTCTTCTCACTCACTGAGAAATATTAATATTTGGTTTTTAAATGAAACCAAGGCTCTCAAATAGAAAATAAATATTTATACTCCCCATGACCTCACCCTATAGATTGACATCGGCCTTATATATCTCAAACTGTCCTTATATCCTTTGCCCAGATGATCCTCAGTGGTCTGGGGTGCAGGCTTCAAACCTGTAGCTGTCTAGCAACAGAGTGGTTCAATTCCACCTTCTGGGCGCATAATCCAAAATAAATACCTGCACTGGAGGTGATGCTGGTTTATTATTTTAAAGTGCTCTAACATGCAACCCTGCTTTAAATGGTTTTGTATTAT
Organism: Pelodytes ibericus; assembly: GCA_036172795.1. Classification (NCBI taxonomy): domain Eukaryota; kingdom Metazoa; phylum Chordata; class Amphibia; order Anura; family Pelodytidae; genus Pelodytes; species Pelodytes ibericus. The sequence goes on from CM069861.1 coordinate 14,329,917, forward strand.
GCTGTGTAGTTGTCATGTGATCTGTGTCTACCTTCCTTTTGCAAAAAAATCTAGCTTGATCTCGTGTCAGCAGATTTGGTCCATTTTGCTTTGTATTCATTTCGGTTTTGTATGAAGATTGGGGCAAAGTGGAGGATTAAGGATGCAAACCAGTGGAACGTTCCTGCTGATTAATCCACTTTCATAACTCTGCCCCAGAACTGATCTTCACACATAACCACGGTTTACCCTATTGGCCACTGACTGCTTATAAAATGTAAACTTCAGGGCTGCAATCAATAAAACCAAGCCCTGAAGGATGCATTTTGGCATTTTATATAGACATCCATTCTAACCCTGCAGTTCATTAACTGGCCATTGGGTGGCAGTGTGCTTCATAACGGCTAGAGATTTGTGACCTGAAGCAAAATGACTCCAGAACCATCTTAATAATACAGTTGTTGAATACGGAATACTGTGTCCAGTTTATTGAGATAGATACATAATGTATTGGCCGTGTTCTGGAACGGCTTATCTTCCGGGGGTCTGTGCTCTTGGAGGTGTTGAAGTCACATAGGATTTAAATTTGGATTTTAGAGTTTTCTATAAGGGACAGAAAAGAGCAGAACATAGTATCACACGTGGTGTGTGTTTCAGGGTCCAACGATTGGGAAATCTTCCTTAACCTCAGGGATTCTGGGAAAAGAGAGGTTTAAAGGGACCGTATTAGCTAAACACTGCTTATACCTAAATGGAGAGAATACAAAAATATGATAAATGATCTATAGTGTTGGCAGAATTACATGGAAAATGCAAAAAAATAAGACAAATATGTTTTAAATGAAACTTTATTTTTCACTCTAATATTGTGGGACCGGGATGGTTGGCGACTGTCTTGCTCTGCTAGGGCAGAGAGACTCTCATTTTTTTTATCTTAACTTGGTCCCGTCTGCTGGTCCCATGCAAAAATGAGGCCCCCCCTAACACTTCAGACACTAGTTAGACAAGCGGGGCGAGCCCCCACTGTGATTGGCTGTGTCTGTGGTGTCACCTTGTGTCTGTGGTGTCACCTTGTTTCTTGGTGTGCAAATTACACATTTCCCATGGAAAGTTAATTTGTCACACCTGTCACATCCAGATGTCTTATCTTCACCACTGAAAACACCATCTTGATAAGCCGGACAAGAGTTCAGATAACCGATTGCTACAATTCTTAGGCGGGGGGAGGGGGGGGGGGGTTTATAAGCAGTCATCAACCATTCAATTGACCTATTCTTATGAATGGGAACTCTAGTTCGGTTTATAGAAAGCCAATAATATTCCATAAGCCGAAAGTCTATAAACCGAAAGACATTCGGCTTATAGACTTTCGGTTTATGGAATGCATGTAATCCTATTGGCTTTCTATAAACCGATATAGAGTCGGTTTATAGAAAGCCAATAGCATTATATACATTCCATAAACCAAAAGTCTATAAACCGATATGTTTATGTTTATGGAATGTGTAGGTCAATTGCTTCGTACGAACGAATAAAACGAAAATAACGTATTTCGTCTGAAACAAATGCAGTAATTAACAAAATTCGTTGTAGATGAAAGAAATAACATTTTCGTCCGAATGGACAAAAACTAAACGAAAATTTTAGTTTTGCACATGTCTAGTGTGGACGTGGATTTCTGTGTACAGATTTCTGTGTACAGGAGATTGTACTCTGGGGGGCGTCTCACCTTCTCACTGCTCTTTTGCACAATAAATTCTCAGTAGAAAGTTCCCCTCTTGGTTGGGGCTGTCTGTAGAGGGCACGATCACGTACTCTCCGGGATTCAGGAATACCCGAAGAGTCACACCTCGGCTGTTCTGTGGATTTCCCGTATCGCACACTGGGCGACTGCGTGTGAAGAAACCACGGTCCATGCGTCCACGAGAAGACTAAAAAAAAAAAATCAACATACAGTGAAAAACAGCTTCATCTATACCTGTTTGTGTCCCGTGTCAGGGGAGAGGGAGAGACCCCCGGGGACGTCTGTCACTTTGTCACCCTGAGTCATTTGTTCCCCTTAATGTTTAATTAATGTCAAATCCAATATAAAGCTACTGAGATATGTCATGGCCTAACACTGTGGAATCTGTTCAACCCTCTGAGATGCAGGTTTATTTCCTGGCAGGTTTAATTCCTGGCAGGGTTAACTCGGCCCTTCTGCGGTATCATTATTTTGGGTAGTACTGACATCTCCAGGGTGTACCTTAAAATGAGAGGATACTTTGTTAATACTTTAAAAAAAAATGTATATATTTAAAAAAATCCTCCCTATTATTATCCAACAGTATATTAGACAAAACCAGTCTGATGCCGCTCACTGGGGTCTATTCACGGGAACTGAGAGACGTGTTGTGAAATAAAGATACAGACGTCTAAGGATGCTACGTGTTTCTAACATCTGTCGTCTTGTAAAAGCCGAAACTCACCAGGGCCTCGGGAACCTGGTACAAAATAAAAGAGAAATTTGGAGTTAGAAAGGCTGGAAAAACATGGGATTAAAGGCAATATGATCCAAAGACATAGCGAAAAAACAGAACTCAGTTAATGGTTGGCGCTCTAACCAGAATCCACCAGGTCCCCAAACCTCAGAAATACCGTAGTACTCTCAAATAAACGAGATGACTTTATTTCCAATCCGCCAGTGGGAACGTCTGAAGCCATGGCTTGATAATGAGACCTTGCGAGGTCGAAACGTTGACGGGGGTGGTTTGGAAATAAATGGACCGCACTTATTTGGGTGCCGAGCCATCGGTATAATTTCTAATGCCATATGAGACTTGGGGCTTGATTAGAGTTGCCACCTGGCCGGTATGTTACCGGCAGGCTGGTAAAAAAAAAAATGGGCTTGAGGCCAATGTCAAGTCTATGGAGGCATTAGCAGGGCCGGTATTTTTCGGAATAAAAGGTGCTCAACCCTCGGCTCGATTCCTGAAAGAGGAAATTACAGGAAATTGACAAGTGAATTCCCTGCCTCATGAATAACGTCCATGTTTAGCGGATATTAAATGCAGCCCCTCCCTGCTTAATCCCACACTTTATTTCTTGGCTATAAGGTGGCATTTTAAATGTAATTGTAATATATATTAGACATGTGCATTCGTTTTCGGACGAAAGCATTTTCGTCCGAATTTAGCATTTTCGTCCATTCGTCCGAAAAACGAATAACGAAAATGCTCAACTAACGAAAGCCGAATGAACGAATGGTTAATAAACGAAAATCATTCGTCCATTCGTGCTATTGGCATTCCATAAACCGAAATAGAGTCGGTTTATAGAATACCAATAGCATTACATACATTCCATAAACCGACATAATGAACGATTTTCGGTTCATGGAATACATGTAATGCTATTGCTATTCTATAAACCGAAATAGAGTCCCCATTCATACGAATAGGTCAATTGACCTATTCGTATGAATGCGGACTCTATTTCAGTTTATAGAAAGCCAATAGTATTACATAAGCCAAAAATCTATAAACCGAACGACCTTCGGTTTATAGACTTTCGGCGTATTGAATACATGTAATACTATTGGCTTTCTATAAACCGAATTAGAGTCCCCATCCATAAGAATTTCTTATGAATGGGGACTCTAGTTCGGTTTGTAGAAAGCCAATAGCATTACATGCATTCCATAAGCCGAAAGTCTATAAACTGAACTGAACAGTAATGAACGAAATTCGTTTTAGACAAAATAAATAACATTTTCGTCCGAATGGACGAAAACGAAACGAAAATTTTAGTTTTGCACATTTCTAATATATATGTGAACTTACCCTATAGACGTGACAGGCAATGTGAAGCTTGTCTGGTCTTCTGTCAGTCTGGAGCAGTTGTAGCAGGACTTGTCGGCGACCATGTGCGAAACCAAACTCCGCCCCTTGCGCTGAATCTCTCTCCTCCATGGTGCAGGGCATGTCATCTACATGCAACCTGAATTGTGGGTTGTTGAAGAAGGATTCTGTAGGGGGGAGTGTAAAGTCTGCCATATCAATGTGTACATTTGCAAGCAGTCACGTATGTGAATATACACTGCACATAGTAACCGTCAGTGTTTCTCGGGGGGGGGGGCACTCACTGAATCTCCGGCCCCCTCCAGCATTGACCCCACTCTCCCAGCGCCCACTCAGGTTAGTGATGCTCCAGCGGGCGGAATCTAGGTTGAGTCGGCAGAGGAAGAGGTGGGAAAACTCACTGCAGAAATCCTCGCACAGCATCCTGCGTGTAACACGTAGAACATCATATGAAGAACACGGAGAGAAAGTCATGGGACACATGACACACACGCTGTAAAGATACCGCGGCCAGACCGTAGCACATTGCAACGCACCTTGTATAGTCATAAACATACAGGCAGCTATTCGCTCAGAAGTGACCTGGCAGGTGAACTGCAGGGACCAGACATTAATAGCCGAGCTGGAGAATTCTCCATGATGTGGGCATTACAATCCTCTATGATTTGTATGGACACTTCTGGAGAGTGAGAATAGACAAAACACATTACCAAAAATCCCCATCTTCCTTCTGAAGGTTTAACGCTTTCCTCTCCAGCTCTGACACCGACTCCCACTCCAAAGATCTGCAGCCAAAATATTACAGTAAATGCTTAGAAACCCCCGCCTTATACTTAGTGGAGAAAGGTTTCACTCACTGGAAGGCACTCACACTCAATGGATGGAGATCTCACTCAATATAAGACACTCTCACTCAACGTATTGGAGATCTCACTCACTGGAAGGCACTCACACTCAATGGATGGAGATCTCACTCAATATAAGACACTCTCACTCAACGTATTGGAGATCTCACTCACTGGAAGGCACTCACACTCAATGGATGGAGATCTCACTCAATATAAGACACTCTCACTCAACGTATTGGAGATCTCACTCACTGGAAGGCACTCACACTCAATGGATGGAGATCTCACTCAATATAAGACACTCTCACTCAACGTATTGGAGATCTCACTCACTGGAAGGCACTCACACTCAATGGATGGAGATCTCACTCACTGGATGGCACTCACACTCAATGGATGGAGATCTCACTCAATATAAGACACTCTCACTCAACGTATTGGAGATCTCACTCACTGGAAGGCACTCACACTCAATGGATGGAGATCTCACTCAATATAAGACACTCTCACTCAACGTTTTGGAGATCTCACTCACTGGAAGGCACTCACACTCAATGGATGGAGATCTCACTCAATATAAGGCACTCTCACTCAAAGTATTGGAGATCTCACTCACTGGAAGGCACTCACACTCAATGGATGGAGATCTCACTCAATATAAGACACTCTCACTCAACGTATTGGAGATCTCCCTCACTGGAAGGCACTCACACTCAATGGATGGAGATCTCACTCACTGGATGGCACTCACACTCAATGGATGGAGATCTCACTCAATATAAGGCACTCTCACTCAATGACTGGAGTTCACACTCAATATAAGACACTCTCACTCAATGACTGGAGATCTCACTCAATATAAGGCACTCTCACTCAATGACTGGAGATCTCACTCAATATAAGGCACTCTCACTCAATGACTGGAGATCTCACTCAATATAAGGCACTCTCACTCAATGACCCGGAGTTCTCACTCAATATAAGGCACTCTCACTCAATGACTGGAGATCTCACTCAATATAAGACACTCTCACTCAATGACTGGAGATCTCACTCAATATAAGGCACTCTCACTCAATGACTGGATATCTCACTCAATATAAGGCACTCTCACTCAATGACTGGAGTTCTCACTCAATATAAGGCACTCTCTCTCAATGACTGGAGATCTCACTCAATATAAGGCACTCTCACTCAATGACTGGAGATCTCACTCAATATAAGGCACTCTCATTCAGTGAGGGATGTCTTTCTCTGGAGTCTCACCTATCACTCCAAGGTCCTTTGTATTCAGTGAATCCCCACGGATTCCTCAGACGCAAAAGAGACACCTCCTCCGATCCAGAGTGCACCTGGGGAGAGACAGAGTAGAATGAGCAAAAGGTAGAGACAGAGATATGAACGGTAGGGAGAGAGGGAGTGTGCACTCACTTTCTGTGCTGCAATCACTGAGTACGCATGTCCCAGCACTAGCCCTTCCTCGGTGACATGTCCAATGTCACTTGGGTCAGATACCTGCAGGGAGGATGCATTGTGGGTAAGTACCAGGTAAAGCCCATTTATCCAGGATGCAGACTGTGACTGTGCTGCTCTATATATACCATAAGAACTGAAAGTCTTTGCAGACCAGCTGTACATTCAGATATAGTCCTATAGGCTACTAAAATGTGTCAGTGTGGGAGGATCAGTCCCCTGGATACATTGGTAGCTGATGTAGTGAAGAGTGTTTGAGAAAGGATGCAGTGAGGTTAGTTATCAGTAGACATGTGCAAAACTAAAATTTTCGTTTCATTTTCGTCCATTCGGACGAAAATGTTATTTATTTCGTCTAAAACGAATTTCGTTCATTACCGCATTCGTTTCAGACGAAATTCGTTCATTATTTTCATTTCGTTTTATTCGTTCGTCTTATAGAATACGTGTAATACTATTGGCTTTCTATAACCTTCGGTTTATAGACCTTCGGTTTATAGACTTTCGGCTTATAGAATACATGTAATACTATTGGCTTTCTATAAACCGAACTAGAGTCCCCATTCATAAGAAATTCTTATGAATGGGGACTCTAGTTCGGTTTATAGAAAGCCCATAGTATTACATGCATTCCATAAACCGAAAGTGGTTCATTATGTCGGTTTATGGAATGTATATGTAATGCTATTGGTATTCTATAAACCGACTCTATTTCGGTTTATAGAATGCCAATAGCACGAATGGACGAATGATTTTCGTTTATTAACCATTCGTTCATTCGTCTTTCGTTAGTTTAGCATTTTCGTTATTCGTTTTTCGGACGAATCGATGAAATGCACATGTCTAGTTATCAGGGCTACCCACCTGTATGTAACAGGCCATTAGAGATTTGTCACCCTCAGACTGGCTGACCAGGTCCCAGATATCATCCAGGGTCTGTCCGCTGATATTCACGCTCTCAGTTATTCCACCGGTGAAATCCTCCAAGGCCTCTGGGATGGCTCCGCCTTGCAGAGCCGCGTACCCCCCACATACCCTGCGTACACAGGGGCTGAGTGATTAACGGCACATGTCTGAGCTCCGTGTACTCACGGACCCATGCGCACGGCAATATGTGGTACAGTGGGACTGTGTATGCGCGCTCTCACTTTGCGTAAGCTTTCTCCAGAAGAGCGCTCCACATCTCCCCCCGGGTGTCACTTTTTGTGTACAGAAGTTGACCTCCTTTTGTTGGGAGTGTATCGTCCACCACGACATCCACCCAGTCTCCGAACTGCCACAGCTGCAGAGACAACACAACTGCACAACTATGCCAAGACCACATTGATCCCCAGCATCTCTTCCAGACCCACCATATCTGATTTTGATGGGGTTGGAACCTTGAAGGACACAAGCCTTTTTTTCAACCTAAGCTACTATGTATTTGGGCCAGGGTAGTTTATATAAGTACCCATTAAACAGAGGTTTCTTGCTGGTCCAATCACCTACCTGCATACAAGTGAGCAGGGTTACCCCCTGGGGGGTACCATGCATGGTAGTGTAGCTATGATGATGCACTAAGATTTGGGTATCTATCGAACAATTTGCTCGAATTGTCTGTAGGATTGAGAGACCCCCAAATCTGCCCCTCACCCTGAAATGGAAGATTCCGCAGTAGTCCTCGCTGGGAGAGAACGTCTGATCTTCAGGAACCACACGAGAGAGGAGAGCAGGATGAAGAGTGAGGGAGGAGATGGAGGAGAGAAGCCAACAGTCACCTGTGGGAGAGAGAGAGCAAGGGAGTGGGCATCTTCATGTAACTTGTACAGGGCAGTGGGGTCCAGCACATAGCACAGCATAGGGTCAGGGGCCCCATCAAATACCCTCAATGCTTTGGGAATCCTCAGTGGGTGGCTAGAGATTTTGTGGAGTTGATGGAGCTACTAAGAGTGCAAGCGATGCTCCACGTGTGGATCTGCCCTCTGTAGTATGTAACATTGCTATTTGGCACACTCTCAGCCCAGCTTTCCTGGGATAAACCAACCAGCCGTCATGCATGTTGTCCTCAGTCCTACACGGATAAATATTTTGAGAGCCGTTACCTAATTCCCCTTGACAAATATCCGTTGACCTTGCGCCGCCCTCGATAAACTTTGGGTTGGAGCAAAACTCCTGCGGGGAGAAGAGGAAGGGACTGAACAGTGTGCGATACACAAGGTGGGTTATGTACAAAGAGAAGTTCTCAGGTCGGATTCTAAACGTGGAGCAATCAGCAGGAACATTCCTTGGGTTTCCATGGTGATTGTTCCACATTCAGAACTCTCTTTGGAAATGGTCATTGTTGGACATGTCGATATATCATTTTCTCCTACCTCGTATCGGAGGACCTCGAATGCTCACATATTTTTCTCTCTCCATCTTTTACACACGTTCTTATCTTTATCGCATACTTACAGGTGGTCTCTTCCATTGGATCTTAGAGTCAGAGTTCCCGTGAGAAAAATGAGGATCAGTAAAGAGTTGGCCGGTCTCCAGACAGGAGTCCCGGAGCGACTGGTAGCACTGACCGGCCCACATCCTGATGGAGAGACGTCAATTAATTTACTAAAGGGGCAGCGTCTGAAAGTCCTGTCTTCTCAAAACTTGTATATCAGGACAGATGGGAGACATTGAGAAATAGACAGATAGCTGTGCACATACCTCTCTGTTTGCGAGTCCTGTCCCTCTGAGCACAGTGTAGGCGCTGTGTGTGTATATATATATGTGTATACATGCCCTGCCTCTGTATAATCAGGGATCAAGTATCACGGATGCGGAGAGGACAGGTCGGCCCCCGAAAGTGGCGCCCTGTTAACTGTTTCAGAGACAAGGACTAGTGAAGACAATGGGGAAAGCAAGGTGATCAGTCATATGATATATATTATATATATATATTACATGGACTCGATTAGAAACTTCCATTGTGTCCTCATATCTCGTTATACTGGGATAGACTCTGACTTCACTCACATTATCCTAATGTGCTCTTAGGGGGGTTCAGGGTAAATCTACTGCCCCAGTTCCACTTAAAGTCACAGTTGCGGGGCAGTTGTGAGGGTGAGGTGAGTGCACTGGTGAGTGCACTGCCAGGTGCATAGATCCTTGGGGTTACTCAGTTGGTTGGGGGTAATTTCTAGGTATGGCTAACTATATACTGATGGGAGGTACACTGAACCACTATTAATATCTGGTTAACTATATACCCAATACCCCCATCTATGTCCAGCTAATATATATACTAATGTGATCTATATTATACCACCCTGGCTAACTATATACTAATATCTGGCTGACATGGGAGATATACAGTATTATCCTCATTGTCTGTTCAACTATTTACTGGCTGAAAATACATTTTTTGTTATTTATGCAAAATAACAGCTATGAAAGCTATGAGGGGGCACAATTTTTTCTCTACTATCGGTAGATGGATCTTATGTAGTTTGTGTTGGAAGCTGAATACTCAGGAGTGACTGTTATTGGAGCAATGGTCCACTGAGGGACAGAGGAAGGGGAGAAAGACTGTTACAGACAACTAAAACAACAGGAGAGAGACTTTTTACAGACTGTTAGAACAGCAGTCAATCAATGAACAGGAGATAGACTGTAACAGACAGCTAGCACAACAGTCCATCAATGAACAGGAGATAGACTGTAACAGACAACTATAGGAACAGTCCATCAATGAACAGGAGATAGAATGTAACAGACAACTAGAGGAACAGTCCATCAATGAACAGGAGATAGACTGTAACAGACAGCTAGAGCAACAGTCCATCAATGAACATGAGAGAGTCTGTAACCGACAGCTAGCGCAACAGTCCATCAATGAACATGAGAGAGACTGTAACAGACAGCTAGAACAACAGTCCGTCAATGAACAGGACAGAGACTATAACAGATAGCTAGAGCAACAGTCCATCAATGAACAGGAGATAGAATGTAACAGACAGCTAGAGCAACAGTCCATCAATGAACATGAGAGAGTCTGTAACCGACAGCTAGAGCAACAGTCCGTCAATGAACATGAGAGAGTCTGTAACAGATAGCTAGAGCAACAGTCCATCAATGAACAGGAGAGAGACTGTAACAGATAGCTAGAGCAACAGTCCATCAATGAACATGAGAGAGTCTGTAACCGACAGATAGAACAACAGTCCATCAATGAACAGGAGAGAGACTGTAACAGATAGCTAGAGCAACAGTCCATCAATGAACAGGAGAGAGACTGTAACAGATAGCTAGAGCAACAGTCCATCAATGAACATGAGAGAGTCTGTAACCGACAGATAGAACAACAGTCCATCAATGAACAGGAGAGAGACTGTAACAGACAGCTAGAGCAATCATGGACAGACAGAAGTGACCATCAGGCAGCTGACATAATAGCCATTCCCCAACCTGTGGTAGAGAGAGTAGAGGTGTCAGTGTAGACACATCCAGACTCTAATGAAGTACATGTTTTAATAATCTTTGCTAAATCTAGCCATGGCCTTTCAATGCTAACAATAAGTGGTGAAAGCCATTCCATGACACAATATTCATAAAGGGACAGTAAAGCCATTTAACTAATAGATTCAGTACTAAAGGCAGTACTGGTGCCAGTATACCTGAAATCAAGTGATTTCTTTATGTGTTCGTTAAGGTAAAATACTTTATTAATAAGTAATATATTATCTAACACATTAAGCCTCCTGTCCCTGGATATCTGTGTTATATAGCTTTGCTTTTCCGACATTTAGGCAATATTATTTGAAACAATCAAATAAAACATATAATAAAAAAACCCAACAGCAGCATTCCCCTGTTTGATACAATTCGCTATCTCACACTGATTTGTATGTCGCGGGGCCTCTGTTGTAGATGACATTTGATGCTATGCTTATTTCATAAATATCACTATGCACATAGCTAAGAGATCCTGTTTTTAGGCCATCCTGGGTCTCCACAGGGTGTGGTTTCATTTTTAACTGCACCCACCAGGTCTCCTCCTGCTTGATCATATTTGTGTACACCCCGCCCACTTTCTAAGTTTGCCTGCCCACAAGAATTTACATATCCCTTAGATGTATTTTTTATGATGTGGAGGTGTCACAATGGAGTTTCCTGCTAATTACTTCTGTTTAAAGGGACATTACCACTTACATGAGATGTAACTAGATAACCTGTGCATTTAAAACAAACACAAATATATATCATATGCCACTGTTTTTTTTTTAGTTCATTGAATTCATTGCAATAAAGGAAAAATAAAATTAGGTGTTTATCTCCTGGCTCCATTTTGTGAATAATTCCCATGATGCAACATCGTCCAAAATCTTCCAGCCAGTCTTACTTTACAACTGAGGCCAAAGCCTGCATGATGATGTCGTAAAACTCCCCTGCTCTTACTGGCTCCTGTGTATCATAGTGGGCAGGACAAGGTGGCTTTGAACAACTTTTTTGTCAACTTTTTTTACCTGCTTTACAACACAAAGAGAAGAGATTGACCTGATCAAACAGGATCATAACTCCGCCCCCTTGTGATGTAATAGTTGCATTACCCTCCCATTTAATGCAAGTCTATGGTCAGAATTCTGACTTATAGACTGCATTCTGTGTCCCCAGCCCCAAAGTGAGATACTAGTGCTGTAAAGTCACTAGGTGGTGGCACCCAAAAACACTATATTTCACAAAATTGAAATTGCACCCAGTCACACTTGTTTGGTTACATATTTTATTAAATACAGTCACATAAGAAAAACAAAAGACATATCTGAAATCAACAATACAAAATAAAAAAAAGTAAAACCTTTTCATTTTTCTGGTGGGAGTGTCCCTCCAAAATAGAAAATTAATGTCAATTTTTTTTATTTTAGGCAAATCTAATAAACCGTCACCCAGAAAATAAAGATTCAAAAACATTAGAATTCAAATAAGAAAACAAATTTATTATTATACCAGAAAAACAGCAAGTCAGTTAATTAAATACTGAGTGATACTTTAGTGTTTGTAACATTTTTTAAGTATTAGTCCCTGGAAGTGTTTGTTTCACCAGAGAAACTGTGAGGGCTCATGTCGCCTTCTGAAGACTTCAGTGAACGATAGGTGGAGGAGAAGGGGAAGAGCCGACATTTTTAATTCTGCCAAGGTTTTTTCTAATATGGTTCCGGATCTATAGCCATGAGGAAAGTAGCCAGCTCCCATCTTTAATCTTGTTTGGCTCCTGGTTTTCTCGGTGGAGCCCGAAGTCTGTAAAAACAAATTAAATATATATATATATATATTAAACCACACAAAATCCACAAACAAACACAGTATAAATATGTAGTAACACACGATTACAATCAATTGCAAGATTACTTAATTATTGTAATAATGTAACAAAAATAAATAAATACAGAACGAAAAAAAAATCTTAGTTAATATAACCTAATAGTTATATACTAAGAAGTTTGTTTGAGAGATGATAATTTATATATTTTTTATGCCAACAGACAAAATAATTTTATATTAATGTACTATATGTAATGTAATATTGATGTTATATCTGAAGAAATGAGGCTCTATGTTATTCTAAAAAAAACAATTAATGGCAAGTCTTTGGGTGAAAATGGCAAGTCTTTGGGTGAAAATAGCAGGTCTTTGGGCGCAAATGGCAGGTCTCTGGGCGCAAATGGCAGGTCTCTGGGTGCAAATGGATGGTCTCTGGGCGCAAATGGCTGGTCTCTGGGTACTAATGGCTGGTCTCTGGGTACAAATTGAAGGTCTCTGGGTACTAATGGAAGGTCTCTGGGTACTAATGGCTGGTCTCTGGGTACTAATGGCTGGTCTCTGGGCGCAAATAGCTGGTCTCTGGGCGCAAATGGCTGGTCTCTGGGTGCAAAAGGAAAGACCGCCCACCCTCTGCTGGTCAGCTGGAGGGAGGATCACTACTCCAAAGCAGTGGCTTTTTGGCTGGGGTTTAGGGCAGCTCGGGGGCCAATTGCCCCCTTGAATCCTTTTTCCAACCTACCCCTGGTAATACGGAATAAGTCATTGTAATGATCCATGGTTTGTTTCTATCCTGAGCATGTTCCCTGAAATATGTGAAACTATTTTGGGAAATAAAGACACCTAGTAGCTGAGATAGAGAATTGCAATTCCTAAAAAAAAAAAAAAAATCTTTTATAAAGCATCATGGGATACTATACATGATTAAATATAACAATTCACTCCATGTGTACAATCAAGTGATTCTGTACACAGAATGTAGCCAGCTCCATTGTTCCCATGGGAACTGCAGACCACTTCAGCCGAATGCCAAGCATTAGTCATGGCCGGAATATACCCTATAAATATATGTTACACTACCAAGCGTATTCTCACTACTCAACATTCCAAGCACCGTCCTAATTAAAGAGACAGTACCTTTATTTCCCAGCTTTAACATGCAATTTATCCATATGTACAAATGACTTACTGTGCCCTGAACGCTTTCACCCTCTTTGTAACGAGTGAGATATAATGATCAACCAGTTTCTGCAATAGAAGAGAGGGATTATTTGATAACAGATCGCCTGTGCCACGAGGAGAGGCTTTACATACTTCCAAACCCTCACTGTTTGTTTTATTGCCGGGATTTGTGTGAGAAAGGGATTTGGTTTTTTTCAGTACCTCCATATGTAGCTAGCTATAGCTTGTGTCTATCACATTTAAATCTGTTGAAAAGTTAAGTAAATAAAGACATTTATTATATCCTTTTTTTTCCCACCTGACATGAGAAGCCCTTTAAATACTCAGCAAAATAAAAACCATAAACCAAAAATATGTTTGTCTTGTTTATTGTGAGATCCAAACAGAAGAAATAAAAAAAAAAATTGAATAGTACAATCAACATAAGAATCCCAGCAGCGTCCCTTTAACATGGATCAGGGCTTTTTTTTTTTAATCTGTTCTTTCCTCAAGAGGTCCGCTTTCCCACCTAGAGCTCCGCACTGAGGTCAGAGGTGGAGGAGTCATCCTATGTAGGTGGAAATTAATGGGCCAGTTCCTGCCAGGTCTGTGTGTGTCACCCTCTCCGTGTAAATCTGGGGGCTTGAATGAGACATTCTCTGTGCTCTGAATATATCTGTACGGTATATGCACTTAGAAAAATTCTAGGGATTACGTATTTGTAAAAATAATGAATATTCACGTTGATGGATACAGTTACAAAAACATCACAGAAATATACTTTTTTTTTTCTGGTAAAGCGCACAGTGCTGTGTGTAGCCAGTAAGCGTACATGTTTCACTCATTAGGTGTGCTTGATTTAAGTACAGTAGGAGAATTGTACACGACTGCCTCAGTAAAAGCCATGTTTTTGTTCCTGATATGTATCAGAAAGATGTGTTTGGAGATGGTAAATCCACGTTTGGCTCGGTTAGGTTACTGGCTACAGACAGCTCTGCACTTTTTACTTGAGAAATTGTATATATGTCTGTGATGTTTTTATATTTGTATACATTAAAGGGAATATTTACATCCGTAACCCTACAATTTTTATCTTCAACTTTTGCAAGCGCATATACCAGTATTGTAATATATTGTCTCTCCTTTTCTTTTGGATGATAGGGAACAGTGTTCACTGGCATTACTCCAGCTGCTTACACTTCTAGGGTCTATTCAATTGCAGGGAATTGAGAAGGGAATTTCAGTCCTAAAGGGACAGTCTAGTCCCCAAACTCACTTTGGTGAAAGATGAAGATCACTGCTTGTATAATGCACAGGCTTTTATCCCTGTGTGATTTGATGCAGACATTCTGTATAAATCACATGTTTAATATTTGACTCAAGCCCTCCCCCAGTGGTTGCTCTGCATGCTTACTGCAGGTGCGGCAGCACTGATTATACTGACACTGGGGATATAAAGTTTTGTTTCATTTAGACACTTCCTGTGCTCCTCAAATTGATTATATTGTGTGGCCTCTGAGTGACCTTGCTCTTGTACACAGTAGGATTTCACATTGTCTGATGACACTACTAGGGAGAAATTATTCTCATTAGTTCCTGCAGCAAAAAAAAAAAAAAAAAAAAAGGAAATTACTTTTACTCAGCTAGTGTGGGCAGTCCCGGTTTCTTGCAAACTGCTGTCATTTCACAATTTCATCTAGCTGTAAGTATTTTATATTTTAAGCAATGCAAAATATGCATTTGAAAGTACTTTGAAAGCACATTAATATGCATTAATATTTGGAAGATGAATTTTGGGCACTAGACAGCCCCTTTAAGGTCAAAGTAGCCAAAACGGAAACATTCTCCAATGCAGCTGAATGGGAGATTTTTTTCCAACTAAGTTTGAAATTCCCTGCAATTCTCTCTTTATCGAGTAGATCCTTTAGTGTTTGCCTCTTCTCCGTCCTTGTACATGTACTGGTGCTGACATTTTCCAAATTCCCCATTGTCTGTACTCACCTGGTTCTGTTTGTACAAGATGGGAAAGGTGAATCCTCCAATTACAACTGAAAGATAGAAAAAAAAAGGAATCCAGTCAGGGAGCCACGGCCACCAATCAGAGAAGCCCCCGTCTTACTGTCACCTATCATTTTGTCAGGCTTGTATACTGGGAACAAAAAACTAGGATCCCATTAAGAGAGTTGCACATCTTGTAGACCCCGGGTCATGGATGAATTACGACTCCCACTGGCCTCAGCCAGCTGTTCTGATATTTATCTATGATGGATGCTAGCCAGGGTAGGACTTGCCATTTGTTTATTTTTTTCCACACACCATAGTGCTGAGAATACTCAATAAATCCAAGTCACGGTGACTCGGTTTCCCTGTCGTCGGAGCACTTACTTAGGAGTAGCAGAGTGAGTCCATTGAAGACGGCTCCGACGTAGGTGAGGAGGTAGAGAAGGAGCAAGAGCTGAAAGTGCAGAGTTAATGTTAGAGATCCACTCAACACCCTTAAAGCCACGTGGCAACAAACACGTTATTTTGTGGAACAGAATCACGGAAACTGACCACCTGACTCCACCCAACACAGGGGGTCAGGCCTCTTCTGCATCTTATTAAAGGGGCTCTGTCACCTAAACATTGCTTGCAAATAAATAGAAAGAGAACATTTGCATTAAATATGTGTGTATTAGGTCTGCTGGTAGTGACATCAACTTTTGGCTTTACATGAAAATAAATTACTAGAAATTTTCGTTTTGTTTTCGTCAATTCGGACGAAAATGTTATTTATTTAGTCTGAAACGAATATCGTTCATTACTGCATTCGTTTCAGACGAAATTCGTTCATTATTTTCGTTTAGTTTTATATAGAATACGTGTAATACTATTGGCTTTCTATAAACCAAACGAGAGCCCCATTCATAAGAAATTCTTATGAATGGGGCTCTCGTTCGGTTTATAGAAAGCCAATAGTATTACACTTATTCTATAAGCCGAAAGTCTATAAACCGAACGACCTTCGGTTTATAGACTTTCGGCTTATAGAATACATAGAATTACATGTATTCTTTAAACCGAAAGTCTATAAACCGAACGACCTTCAGTTTATAGACTTTTGGTTTATAGAATACGTGTAATACTATTAGCTTTCTATAAACCGAACGAGAGCCCCATTCATAGGAAATTCTTATGAATGGGGACTCTAGTTCGGTTTATAGAAAGCCAATAGTATTACATGCATTCCAGAAACCGAAAGTCGTTCATTATGTCGGTTTATGGAATGTATATATAATGCTATTGGTATTCTATAAACTGACTCTATTTTGGTTTATAGAATACCAATAGCACGAATGGACGAATGAACGAATGATTTTCGTTTATTAACCATTCGTTCATTCGTCTTTCGTTAGTTTAGCATTTTCGTTATTAGTTTATCGGACGAATGGACATGTCTATAAATTACTCTCAATAGGACATGTGTAATTTGCATATGAAGGCACAAGGTGATGTCATAGGAACTTCCCTAAAGCACTATTGTTATGGGCTTGTTTAAGGTAAAAGGGATGAATGTTGGCAGTGCAGACTAGAGATATAATTACATGTATTTATGCATTTTTGGAAATTCTCCTTAAGCTAAAGACCCAACTCAGAAAGTCTCAGAAACATCTACCACATTTGAAGGGTTTGCATCAGACTTCAGATCAAGCTGCAAATCAGTGACATCACATCAACTCACATCACCCTCAGTCTCCCGCTGGCCTTGGGACCTTGGTTTGGTAATGTTACCTTTAGTGACTGCTTGATGTCCTGCACGAGGAAGAGGTTGCGGAGTGTGCAAAGTGCGGAGCAGCAGAGATTGGTAACACGGGCGGCGAGCGCTTCTAACTGCGGCGATGAGACCATGAGGTCAACATCCAGGTAACTCCTAAAATACACAATACACAGCACTGAACACCACACCTCGGTACTATACACAGCACTGAACACCATACCTCTGTACTATACACTGCACTGAACACCACACCTCTGTACTATACACTGCACTGAACACCACACCTCTGTACTATACACTGCACTGAACACCACACCTCTGTACTATACACTGCACTGAACACCACACCTCTGTACTATACACAGCACTGAACACCACACCTCTGTACTATACACAGCACTGAACACCACACCTCGGTACTATACACAGCACTGAACACCACACCTCTGTACTATACACAGCACTGAACACCACACCTCTGTACTATACACAGCACTGAACACCACACCTCTGTACTATACACAGCACTGAACACCACACCTCGGTACTATACACAGCACTGAACACCACACCTCTGTACTATACACAGCACTGAACACCACACCTCGGTACTATACACAGCACTGAACACCACACCTCGGTACTATACACAGCACTGAACACCACACCTCTGTACTATACACAGCACTGAACACCACACCTCGGTACTGTACACAGCACTGAACACCACACCTCGGTACTATACACAGCACTGAACACCACACCTCGGTACTATACACAGCACTGAACACCACACCTCTGTACTATACACAGCACTGAACACCACACCTCGGTACTATACACAGCACTGAACACCACACCTCTGTACTATACACAGCACTGAACACCACACCTCTGTACTATACACAGCACTGAACACCACACCTCGGTACTATACACAGCACTGAACACCACACCTCTGTACTATACACAGCACTGAACACCACACCTCTGTACTATACACAGCACTGAACACCACACCTCTGTACTATACACAGCACTGAACACCACACCTCGGTACTATACACAGCACTGAACACCACACCTCGGTACTATACACAGCACTGAACACCACACCTCGGTACTATACACAGCACTGAACGCCACACCTCTGTACTATACACAGCACTGAACGCCACACCTCTGTACTATACACAGCACTGAACACCACACCTCGGTACTATACACAGCACTAAACACCACACCTCTGTACTATACACAGCACTGAACACCACACCTCTGTACTATACACAGCACTGAACACCACACCTCGGTACTATACACAGCACTGAACACCACACCTCTGTACTATACACAGCACTGAGCACCACACCTCTGTACTATACACAGCACTGAACACCACACCTCGGTACTATACACAGCACTGAACACCACACCTCTGTACTATACACAGCACTGAACACCACACCTCTGTACTATACACAGCACTGAACACCACACCTCGGTACTATACACTGCACTGAACACCACACCTCTGTACTATACACAGCACTGAACACCACACCTCTGTACTATACACAGCACTGAACACCACACCTCTGTACTATACACAGCACTGAACACCACACCTCGGTACTATACACAGCACTGAACACCACACCTCGGTACTATACACTGCACTGAACACCACACCTCTGTACTATACACAGCACTGAACACCACACCTCTGTACTATACACAGCACTGAACACCACACCTCTGTACTATACACAGCACTGAACACCACACCTCTGTACTATACACAGCACTGAACACCACACCTCTGTACTATACACAGCACTGAACACCACACCTCTGTACTATACACAGCACTGAACACCACACCTCGGTACTATACACAGCACTGAACACCACACCTCTGTACTATACACAGCACTGAACACCACACCTCGGTACTATACACAGCACTGAACACCACACCTCTGTACTATACACAGCACTGAACATCACACCTCGGTACTATACACAGCACTGAACACCACACCTCTGTACTATACACAGCACTGAACACCACACCTCGGTACTATACACAGCACTGAACACCACACCTCTGTACTATACACAGCACTGAACACCACACCTCGGTACTATACACAGCACTGAACACCACACCTCTGTACTATACACAGCACTGAACACCACACCTCGGTACTATACACAGCACTGAACACCACACCTCTGTACTATACACAGCACTGAACACCACACCTCGGTACTATACACAGCACTGAACACCACACCTCTGTACTATACACAGCACTGAACACCACACCTCTGTACTATACACAGCACTGAACACCACACCTCTGTACTATACACAGCACTGAACACCACACCTCTGTACTATACACAGCACTGAACACCACACCTCTGTACTATACACAGCACTGAACACCACACCTCTGTACTATACACAGCACTGAACACCACACCTCGGTACTATACACAGCACTGAACACCACACCTCTGTACTATACACAGCACTGAACACCACACCTCTGTACTATACACAGCACTGAACACCACACCTCTGTACTATACACAGCACTGAACACCACACCTCTGTACTATACACAGCACTGAACACCACACCTCTGTACTATACACAGCACTGAACATCACACCTCTGTACTATACACAGCACTGAACACCACACCTCTGTACTATACACAGCACTGAACACCACACCTCGGTACTATACACAGCACTGAACACCACACCTCTGTACTATACACAGCACTGAACACCACACCTCTGTACTATACACAGCACTGAACACCACACCTCTGTACTATACACAGCACTGAACACCACACCTCTGTACTATACACAGCACTGAACACCACACCTCTGTACTATACACAGCACTGAACACCACACCTCTGTACTATACACAGCACTGAACACCACACCTCTGTACTATACACAGCACTGAACACCACACCTCGGTACTATACACAGCACTGAACACCACACCTCTGTACTATACACAGCACTGAACATCACACCTCTGTACTATACACAGCACTGAACACCACACCTCGGTACTATACACAGCACTGAACACCACACCTCTGTACTATACACAGCACTGAACATCACACCTCTGTACTATACACAGCACTGAACACCACACCTCGGTACTATACACAGCACTGAACACCACACCTCGGTACTATACACAGCACTGAACACCACACCTCGGTACTATACACAGCACTGAACACCACACCTCTGTACTATACACAGCACTGAACACCACACCTCTGTACTATACACAGCACTGAACACCACACCTCGGTACTATACACAGCACTGAACACCACACCTCTGTACTATACACAGCACTGAACACCACACCTCTGTACTATACACAGCACTGAACACCACACCTCTGTACTATACACAGCACTGAACACCACACCTCGGTACTATACACAGCACTGAACATCACACCTCTGTACTATACACAGCACTGAACACCACACCTCTGTACTATACACAGCACTGAACACCACACCTCTGTACTATACACAGCACTGAACACCACACCTCTGTACTATACACAGCACTGAACACCACACCTCTGTACTATACACAGCACTGAACACCACACCTCGGTACTATACACAGCACTGAACACCACACCTCGGTACTATACACAGCACTGAACACCACACCTCAGTACTATACACAGCACTGAACACCACACCTCTGTACTATACACAGCACTGAACACCACACCTCTGTACTATACACAGAACTGAACACCACACCTCTGTACTATACACAGCACTGAACACCACACCTCTGTACTATACACAGCACTGAACACCACACCTCGGTACTATACACAGCACTGAACATCACACCTCGGTACTATACACAGCACTGAACACCACACCTCTGTACTATACACAGCACTGAACACCACACCTCTGTACTATACACAGCACTGAACACCACACCTCTGTACTATACACAGCACTGAACACCACACCTCGGTACTATACACAGCACTGAACACCACACCTCTGTACTATACACAGCACTGAACATCACACCTCTGTACTATACACAGCACTGAACACCACACCTCGGTACTATACACAGCACTGAACACCACACCTCTGTACTATACACAGCACTGAACATCACACCTCTGTACTATACACAGCACTGAACACCACACCTCGGTACTATACACAGCACTGAACACCACACCTCGGTACTATACACAGCACTGAACACCACACCTCGGTACTATACACAGCACTGAACACCACACCTCTGTACTATACACAGCACTGAACACCACACCTCTGTACTATACACAGCACTGAACACCACACCTCGGTACTATACACAGCACTGAACACCACACCTCTGTACTATACACAGCACTGAACACCACACCTCTGTACTATACACAGCACTGAACACCACACCTCTGTACTATACACAGCACTGAACACCACACCTCGGTACTATACACAGCACTGAACATCACACCTCTGTACTATACACAGCACTGAACACCACACCTCTGTACTATACACAGCACTGAACACCACACCTCTGTACTATACACAGCACTGAACACCACACCTCTGTACTATACACAGCACTGAACACCACACCTCTGTACTATACACAGCACTGAACACCACACCTCGGTACTATACACAGCACTGAACACCACACCTCGGTACTATACACAGCACTGAACACCACACCTCGGTACTATACACAGCACTGAACACCACACCTCTGTACTATACACAGCACTGAACACCACACCTCTGTACTATACACAGAACTGAACACCACACCTCTGTACTATACACAGCACTGAACACCACACCTCTGTACTATACACAGCACTGAACACCACACCTCGGTACTATACACAGCACTGAACATCACACCTCGGTACTATACACAGCACTGAACACCACACCTCGGTACTATACACAGCACTGAACACCACACCTCGGTACTATACACAGCACTGAACACCACACCTCTGTACTATACACAGCACTGAACACCACACCTCTGTACTATACACAGCACTGAACACCACACCTCTGTACTATACACAGAACTGAACACAACACCTCTGTACTATACACAGCACTGAACACCACACCTCTGTACTGTACACATAACACAAAACTACTCTTCAGACTTGGAAACATTTCTCTTTTATTATTCCAGCTTAGTTATTTTGGGCTGATTTCTGCAAATCCCTTGTTAGTTCCCTGTTTTGTGAATTGACCTCAGTGTTACATTGCTGTACAGGAGCACACTGACACACCTACCTGCTGCACACTGCATGATATTACCACATCCCATGACAATAACACACACATCACATGCAATGCTGCAACACCAAACCCTATCCTATTGGAGCTTTGCAAAAATCTCACTCAATGTGCACTGCACATTGTATATCTGTCTATCAGTCTCTGTACCTTATCTGTCAGTATATCTGTCTATCAGTCTCTGTACCTTATCTGTCAGTATATCTGTCTATCAATCTCTGCACCTTATCTGTCAGTATATCTGTCTATCAGTCTCTGTACCTTATCTGTCAGTATATCTGTCTATCAGTCTCTGTATCTTATCTGTCAGTATATCTGTCTGTCAGTCTCTGTATCTTATCTGTCAGTATATCTGTCTATCAATCTCTGCACCTTATCTGTCAGTATATCTGTCTATCAATCTCTGTACCTTATCTGTCAGTATATCTGTCTATCAGTCTCTGTACCTTATCTGTCAGTATATCTGTCTATCACTCTCTGTACCTTATCTGTCAGTATATCTGTCTATCAGTCTCTGTACCTTATCTGTCAGTATATCTGTCTATCAGTCTCTGTACCTTATCTGTCAGTATATCTGTCTATCAATCTCTGTACCTTATCTGTCAGTATATCTGTCTATCAATCTCTGTACCTTATCTGTCAGTATATCTGTCTATCAATCTCTATACCTTATCTGTCAGTATATCTGTCTATCAATCTCTGTACCTTATCTGTCAGTATATCTCTCTATCAATCTCTGAACCTTATCTGTCAGTATATCTGTCTATCAATCTCTGTACCTTATCTGTCAGTATATCTCTCTATCAATCTCTGAACCTTATCTGTCAGTATATCTGTCTATCAATCTCTGTACCCTATCTGTCAGTATATCTGTCTATCAGTCTCTGTACCTTATCTGTCAGTATATCTGTCTATCAGTCTCTGTACCTTATCTGTCAGTATATCTGTCTATCAATCTCTGTACCTTATCTGTCAGTATATCTGTCTATCAATCTCTGTACCTTATCTGTCAGTATATCTGTCTATCAATCTCTATACCTTATCTGTCAGTATATCTGTCTATCAATCTCTGTACCTTATCTGTCAGTATATCTGTCTATCAGTCTCTGTACCTTATCTGTCAGTATATCTGTCTATCACTCTCTGTACCTTATCTGTCAGTATATCTGTCTATCAGTCTCTGTACCTTATCTGTCAGTATATCTGTCTATCAGTCTCTGTACCTTATCTGTCAGTATATCTGTCTATCAATCTCTGTACCTTATCTGTCAGTATATCTGTCTATCAATCTCTGTACCTTATCTGTCAGTATATCTGTCTATCAATCTCTATACCTTATCTGTCAGTATATCTGTCTATCAATCTCTGTACCTTATCTGTCAGTATATCTCTCTATCAATCTCTGCACCTTATCTCTCAGTATATCTGCCTATCAATCTCTGTACCTTATCTGTCAGTATATCTGTCTATCAGTCTCTGTACCTTATCTGTCAGTATATCTGTCTATCAATCTCTGTACCTTATCTGTCAGTATATCTGTCTATCAATCTCTGCACCTTATCTCTCAGTATATCTGTCTATCAATCTCTGTACCTTATCTGTCAGTATATCTGTCTATCAGTCTCTGTACCTTATCTGTCAGTATATCTGTCTATCAATCTCTGTACCTTATCTGTCAGTATATCTGTCTATCAATCCCTGTATCTTACCGGTCAGTATATCTGTCTATCAGTCTCTGTACCTTATCTGTCAGTATATCTGTCTATCAATCTCTGCACCTTATTGATATCTGTCTATCAATCTCTGCACCTTATCTGTCAGTATATCTGTCTATCAATCTCTGAACCTTATCTGTCAGTATATCTGTCTATCAATCTCTGTACCTTATCTGTCAGTATATCTGTCTATCAATCTCTGCACCTTATCTGTCAGTATATCTGTCTATCAGTCTCTGCACCTTATCTGTCAGTATATCTGTCTATCAATCTCTGCACCTTATCTGTCAGTATATCTGTCTATCAATCTCTGAACCTTATCTGTCAGTATATCTGTCTATCAATCTCTGTACCTTATCTGTCAGTATATCTGTCTATCAGTCTCTGTACCTTATCTGTCAGTATATCTGTCTATCAATCTCTGTACCTTATCTGTCAGTATATCTGTCTATCAATCCCTGTATCTTACCGGTCAGTATATCTGTCTATCAATCTCTGTACCTTATCTGTCAGTATATCTGTCTATCAATCTCTGCGCCTTATTGATATCTGTCTATCAATCTCTGCACCTTATCTGTCAGTATATCTGTCTATCAATCTTTGAACCTTATCTGTCAGTATATCTGTCTATCAATCTCTGTACCTTATCTGTCAGTATATCTGTCTATCAATCTCTGTACCTTATCTGACAGTATATCTGTCTACCAGTCTCTGTACCTTATCTGTCAGTATATCTGTCTATCAGTCTCTGTACCTTATCTGTCAGTATATCTGTCTATCAGTCTCTGTACCTTATCTGTCAGTATATCTGTCTATCAGTCTCTGTACCTTATCTGTCAGTATATCTGTCTATCAATCTCTGTACCTTATCTGTCAGTATATCTGTCTATCAATCTCTATACCTTATCTGTCAGTATATCTGTCTATCAATCTCTGTACCTTATCTGTCAGTATATCTCTCTATCAATCTCTGAACCTTATCTGTCAGTATATCTGTCTATCAATCTCTGTACCTTATCTGTCAGTATATCTGTCTATCAGTCTCTGTACCTTATCTGTCAGTATATCTGTCTATCAATCTCTGTACCTTATCTGTCGGTATATCTGTCTATCAATCTTTGTACCTTATCTGTCAGTATATCTGTCTATCAATCTCTGTACCTTATCTGTCAGTATATCTGTCTATCAATCTCTGCACCTTATCTGTCAGTATATCTGTCTATCAATCTCTGTACCTTATCTGTCAGTATATCTGTCTATCAGTCTCTGTACCTTATCTGTCAGTATATCTGTCTATCAGTCTCTGTACCTTATCTGTCAGTATATCTGTCTATCAATCTCTGAACCTTATCTGTCAGTATATCTGTCTATCAATCTCTGTACCTTATCTGTCAGTATATCTCTCTATCAATCTCTGCACCTTATCTGTCAGTATATCTGTCTATCAATCTCTGCACCTTATCTGTCAGTATATCTGTCTATCAATCTCTGAACCTTATCTGTCAGTATATCTGTCTATCAATCTCTGTACCTTATCTGTCAGTATATCTGTCTATCAGTCTCTGTACCTTATCTGTCAGTATATCTGTCTATCAATCTCTGTACCTTATCTGTCAGTATATCTGTCTATCAATCCCTGTATCTTACCGGTCAGTATATCTGTCTATCAATCTCTGTACCTTATCTGTCAGTATATCTGTCTATCAATCTCTGCACCTTATTGATATCTGTCTATCAATCTCTGCACCTTATCTGTCAGTATATCTGTCTATCAATCTCTGAACCTTATCTGTCAGTATATCTGTCTATCAATCTCTGTACCTTATCTGTCAGTATATCTGTCTATCAATCTCTGTACCTTATCTGACAGTATATCTGTCTACCAGTCTCTGTACCTTATCTGTCAGTATATCTGTCTATCAATCTCTGTACCTTATCTGTCAGTATATCTGTCTATCAATCCCTGTACCTTATCTGTCAGTATATCTGTCTATCAGTCTCTGTACCTTATCTGTCAGTATATCTGTCTATCAATCTCTGCACCTTATTGATATCTGTCTATCAATCTCTGCACCTTATCTGTCAGTATATCTGTCTATCAATCTCTGAACCTTATCTGTCAGTATATCTGTCTATCAATCTCTGTACCTTATCTGTCAGTATATCTGTCTATCAATCTCTGCACCTTATCTGTCAGTATATCTGTCTATCAATCTCTGTACCTTATCTGTCAGTATATCTGTCTATCAATCTCTGTACCTTATCTGTCAGTATATCTGTCTATCAGTCTCTGCACCTTATCTGTCAGTATATCTGTCTATCAATCTCTGCACCTTATCTGTCAGTATATCTGTCTATCAATCTCTGAACCTTATCTGTCAGTATATCTGTCTATCAATCTCTGTACCTTATCTGTCAGTATATCTGTCTATCAGTCTCTGTACCTTATCTGTCAGTATATCTGTCTATCAATCTCTGTACCTTATCTGTCAGTATATCTGTCTATCAATCCCTGTATCTTACCGGTCAGTATATCTGTCTATCAATCTCTGTACCTTATCTGTCAGTATATCTGTCTATCAATCTCTGCACCTTATTGATATCTGTCTATCAATCTCTGCACCTTATCTGTCAGTATATCTGTCTATCAATCTCTGAACCTTATCTGTCAGTATATCTGTCTATCAATCTCTGTACCTTATCTGTCAGTATATCTGTCTATCAATCTCTGTACCTTATCTGACAGTATATCTGTCTACCAGTCTCTGTACCTTATCTGTCAGTATATCTGTCTATCAATCTCTGTACCTTATCTGTCAGTATATCTGTCTATCAATCCCTGTACCTTATCTGTCAGTATATCTGTCTATCAGTCTCTGTACCTTATCTGTCAGTATATTGGTCTATCAATCTCTGTACCTTATCTGTCAGTATATCGGTCTATCAATCTCTGTACCTTTTCTGTCAGTATATCTGTCTATCAATCTCTGTACCTTATCTGTCAGTATATCTGTCTATCAATCTCTGTACCTTATCTGTCAGTATATCTGTCTATCAATCTCTGTACCTTATCTGTCAGTATATCTGTCTATCAATCTCTGTACCTTATCTGTCAGTATATCTGTCTATCAATCCCTGTACCTTATCTGTCAGTATATCTGTCTATCAATCTCTGTACCTTATCTGTCAGTATATCTGTCTATCAATCCCTGTACCTTATCTGTCAGTATATCTGTCTATCAATCTCTGTACCTTATCTGTCAGTATATCTGTCTATCAATCTCTGTACCTTATCTGTCAGTATATCTGTCTATCAATATCTGTACCTTATCGGTCAGTATATCTGTCTATCAATCTCTGTACCTTATCTGTCAGTATATCTGTCTATCAATCTCTGCACCTTATCTGTCAGTATATCTGTCTATCAATCTCTGTACCTTATCGGTCAGTATATCTGTCTATCAATCTCTGTACCTTATCTGTCAGTATATCTGTCTATCAGTCTCTGCACCTTATCTGTCAGTATATCTGTCTATCAATCTCTGTACCTTATCTGTCAGTATATCTGTCTATCAGTCTCTGCACCTTATCTGTCAGTATATCTGTCTATCAATCTCTGTACCTTATCTGTCAGTATATCTGTCTATCATCTCTGTACCTTATCTGTCAGTATATCTGTCTATCAATCCCTGTATCTTACCGGTCAGTATATCTGTCTATCAGTCTCTGTACCTTATCTGTCAGTATATCTGTCTATCAATCTCTGCACCTTATTGATATCTGTCTATCAATCTCTGCACCTTATCTGTCAGTATATCTGTCTATCAATCTCTGAACCTTATCTGTCAGTATATCTGTCTATCAATCTCTGTACCTTATCTGTCAGTATATCTGTCTATCAATCTCTGCACCTTATCTGTCAGTATATCTGTCTATCAGTCTCTGCACCTTATCTGTCAGTATATCTGTCTATCAATCTCTGCACCTTATCTGTCAGTATATCTGTCTATCAATCTCTGAACCTTATCTGTCAGTATATCTGTCTATCAATCTCTGTACCTTATCTGTCAGTATATCTGTCTATCAGTCTCTGTACCTTATCTGTCAGTATATCTGTCTATCAATCTCTGTACCTTATCTGTCAGTATATCTGTCTATCAATCCCTGTATCTTACCGGTCAGTATATCTGTCTATCAATCTCTGTACCTTATCTGTCAGTATATCTGTCTATCAATCTCTGCGCCTTATTGATATCTGTCTATCAATCTCTGCACCTTATCTGTCAGTATATCTGTCTATCAATCTTTGAACCTTATCTGTCAGTATATCTGTCTATCAATCTCTGTACCTTATCTGTCAGTATATCTGTCTATCAATCTCTGTACCTTATCTGACAGTATATCTGTCTACCAGTCTCTGTACCTTATCTGTCAGTATATCTGTCTATCAGTCTCTGTACCTTATCTGTCAGTATATCTGTCTATCAGTCTCTGTACCTTATCTGTCAGTATATCTGTCTATCAGTCTCTGTACCTTATCTGTCAGTATATCTGTCTATCAATCTCTGTACCTTATCTGTCAGTATATCTGTCTATCAATCTCTATACCTTATCTGTCAGTATATCTGTCTATCAATCTCTGTACCTTATCTGTCAGTATATCTCTCTATCAATCTCTGAACCTTATCTGTCAGTATATCTGTCTATCAATCTCTGTACCTTATCTGTCAGTATATCTGTCTATCAGTCTCTGTACCTTATCTGTCAGTATATCTGTCTATCAATCTCTGTACCTTATCTGTCGGTATATCTGTCTATCAATCTTTGTACCTTATCTGTCAGTATATCTGTCTATCAATCTCTGTACCTTATCTGTCAGTATATCTGTCTATCAATCTCTGCACCTTATCTGTCAGTATATCTGTCTATCAATCTCTGTACCTTATCTGTCAGTATATCTGTCTATCAGTCTCTGTACCTTATCTGTCAGTATATCTGTCTATCAATCTCTGTACCTTATCTGTCAGTATATCTGTCTATCAATCTCTGCACCTTATCTCTCAGTATATCTGTCTATCAATCTCTGTACCTTATCTGTCAGTATATCTGTCTATCAGTCTCTGTACCTTATCTGTCAGTATATCTGTCTATCAATCTCTGTACCTTATCTGTCAGTATATCTGTCTATCAATCCCTGTATCTTACCGGTCAGTATATCTGTCTATCAGTCTCTGTACCTTATCTGTCAGTATATCTGTCTATCAATCTCTGCACCTTATTGATATCTGTCTATCAATCTCTGCACCTTATCTGTCAGTATATCTGTCTATCAATCTCTGAACCTTATCTGTCAGTATATCTGTCTATCAATCTCTGCACCTTATCTGTCAGTATATCTGTCTATCAATCTCTGCACCTTATCTGTCAGTATATCTGTCTATCAGTCTCTGCACCTTATCTGTCAGTATATCTGTCTATCAATCTCTGCACCTTATCTGTCAGTATATCTGTCTATCAATCTCTGAACCTTATCTGTCAGTATATCTGTCTATCAATCTCTGTACCTTATCTGTCAGTATATCTGTCTATCAGTCTCTGTACCTTATCTGTCAGTATATCTGTCTATCAATCTCTGTACCTTATCTGTCAGTATATCTGTCTATCAATCCCTGTATCTTACCGGTCAGTATATCTGTCTATCAATCTCTGTACCTTATCTGTCAGTATATCTGTCTATCAATCTCTGCACCTTATTGATATCTGTCTATCAATCTCTGCACCTTATCTGTCAGTATATCTGTCTATCAATCTCTGAACCTTATCTGTCAGTATATCTGTCTATCAATCTCTGTACCTTATCTGTCAGTATATCTGTCTATCAATCTCTGTACCTTATCTGACAGTATATCTGTCTACCAGTCTCTGTACCTTATCTGTCAGTATATCTGTCTATCAATCTCTGTACCTTATCTGTCAGTATATCTGTCTATCAATCCCTGTACCTTATCTGTCAGTATATCTGTCTATCAGTCTCTGTACCTTATCTGTCAGTATATCTGTCTATCAATCTCTGCACCTTATTGATATCTGTCTATCAATCTCTGCACCTTATCTGTCAGTATATCTGTCTATCAATCTCTGAACCTTATCTGTCAGTATATCTGTCTATCAATCTCTGTACCTTATCTGTCAGTATATCTGTCTATCAATCTCTGCACCTTATCTGTCAGTATATCTGTCTATCAATCTCTGTACCTTATCTGTCAGTATATCTGTCTATCAATCTCTGTACCTTATCTGTCAGTATATCTGTCTATCAGTCTCTGCACCTTATCTGTCAGTATATCTGTCTATCAATCTCTGCACCTTATCTGTCAGTATATCTGTCTATCAATCTCTGAACCTTATCTGTCAGTATATCTGTCTATCAATCTCTGTACCTTATCTGTCAGTATATCTGTCTATCAGTCTCTGTACCTTATCTGTCAGTATATCTGTCTATCAATCTCTGTACCTTATCTGTCAGTATATCTGTCTATCAATCCCTGTATCTTACCGGTCAGTATATCTGTCTATCAATCTCTGTACCTTATCTGTCAGTATATCTGTCTATCAATCTCTGCACCTTATTGATATCTGTCTATCAATCTCTGCACCTTATCTGTCAGTATATCTGTCTATCAATCTCTGAACCTTATCTGTCAGTATATCTGTCTATCAATCTCTGTACCTTATCTGTCAGTATATCTGTCTATCAATCTCTGTACCTTATCTGACAGTATATCTGTCTACCAGTCTCTGTACCTTATCTGTCAGTATATCTGTCTATCAATCTCTGTACCTTATCTGTCAGTATATCTGTCTATCAATCCCTGTACCTTATCTGTCAGTATATCTGTCTATCAGTCTCTGTACCTTATCTGTCAGTATATTGGTCTATCAATCTCTGTACCTTATCTGTCAGTATATCGGTCTATCAATCTCTGTACCTTTTCTGTCAGTATATCTGTCTATCAATCTCTGTACCTTATCTGTCAGTATATCTGTCTATCAATCTCTGCACCTTATCTCTCAGTATATCTGTCTATCAATCTCTGTACCTTATCTGTCAGTATATCTGTCTATCAGTCTCTGTACCTTATCTGTCAGTATATCTGTCTATCAATCTCTGTACCTTATCTGTCAGTATATCTGTCTATCAATCCCTGTATCTTACCGGTCAGTATATCTGTCTATCAGTCTCTGTACCTTATCTGTCAGTATATCTGTCTATCAATCTCTGCACCTTATTGATATCTGTCTATCAATCTCTGCACCTTATCTGTCAGTATATCTGTCTATCAATCTCTGAACCTTATCTGTCAGTATATCTGTCTATCAATCTCTGTACCTTATCTGTCAGTATATCTGTCTATCAATCTCTGCACCTTATCTGTCAGTATATCTGTCTATCAGTCTCTGCACCTTATCTGTCAGTATATCTGTCTATCAATCTCTGCACCTTATCTGTCAGTATATCTGTCTATCAATCTCTGAACCTTATCTGTCAGTATATCTGTCTATCAATCTCTGTACCTTATCTGTCAGTATATCTGTCTATCAGTCTCTGTACCTTATCTGTCAGTATATCTGTCTATCAATCTCTGTACCTTATCTGTCAGTATATCTGTCTATCAATCCCTGTATCTTACCGGTCAGTATATCTGTCTATCAATCTCTGTACCTTATCTGTCAGTATATCTGTCTATCAATCTCTGCACCTTATTGATATCTGTCTATCAATCTCTGCACCTTATCTGTCAGTATATCTGTCTATCAATCTCTGAACCTTATCTGTCAGTATATCTGTCTATCAATCTCTGTACCTTATCTGTCAGTATATCTGTCTATCAATCTCTGTACCTTATCTGACAGTATATCTGTCTACCAGTCTCTGTACCTTATCTGTCAGTATATCTGTCTATCAATCTCTGTACCTTATCTGTCAGTATATCTGTCTATCAATCCCTGTACCTTATCTGTCAGTATATCTGTCTATCAGTCTCTGTACCTTATCTGTCAGTATATCTGTCTATCAATCTCTGCACCTTATTGATATCTGTCTATCAATCTCTGCACCTTATCTGTCAGTATATCTGTCTATCAATCTCTGAACCTTATCTGTCAGTATATCTGTCTATCAATCTCTGTACCTTATCTGTCAGTATATCTGTCTATCAATCTCTGCACCTTATCTGTCAGTATATCTGTCTATCAATCTCTGTACCTTATCTGTCAGTATATCTGTCTATCAATCTCTGTACCTTATCTGTCAGTATATCTGTCTATCAGTCTCTGCACCTTATCTGTCAGTATATCTGTCTATCAATCTCTGCACCTTATCTGTCAGTATATCTGTCTATCAATCTCTGAACCTTATCTGTCAGTATATCTGTCTATCAATCTCTGTACCTTATCTGTCAGTATATCTGTCTATCAGTCTCTGTACCTTATCTGTCAGTATATCTGTCTATCAATCTCTGTACCTTATCTGTCAGTATATCTGTCTATCAATCCCTGTATCTTACCGGTCAGTATATCTGTCTATCAATCTCTGTACCTTATCTGTCAGTATATCTGTCTATCAATCTCTGCACCTTATTGATATCTGTCTATCAATCTCTGCACCTTATCTGTCAGTATATCTGTCTATCAATCTCTGAACCTTATCTGTCAGTATATCTGTCTATCAATCTCTGTACCTTATCTGTCAGTATATCTGTCTATCAATCTCTGTACCTTATCTGACAGTATATCTGTCTACCAGTCTCTGTACCTTATCTGTCAGTATATCTGTCTATCAATCTCTGTACCTTATCTGTCAGTATATCTGTCTATCAATCCCTGTACCTTATCTGTCAGTATATCTGTCTATCAGTCTCTGTACCTTATCTGTCAGTATATTGGTCTATCAATCTCTGTACCTTATCTGTCAGTATATCGGTCTATCAATCTCTGTACCTTTTCTGTCAGTATATCTGTCTATCAATCTCTGTACCTTATCTGTCAGTATATCTGTCTATCAATCTCTGTACCTTATCTGTCAGTATATCTGTCTATCAATCTCTGTACCTTATCTGTCAGTATATCTGTCTATCAATCTCTGTACCTTATCTGTCAGTATATCTGTCTATCAATCCCTGTACCTTATCTGTCAGTATATCTGTCTATCAATCTCTGTACCTTATCTGTCAGTATATCTGTCTATCAATCCCTGTACCTTATCTGTCAGTAGATCTGTCTATCAATCTCTGTACCTTATCTGTCAGTATATCTGTCTATCAATCTCTGTACCTTATCTGTCAGTATATCTGTCTATCAATATCTGTACCTTATCGGTCAGTATATCTGTCTATCAATCTCTGTACCTTATCTGTCAGTATATCTGTCTATCAATCTCTGCACCTTATCTGTCAGTATATCTGTCTATCAATCTCTGTACCTTATCGGTCAGTATATCTGTCTATCAATCTCTGTACCTTATCTGTCAGTATATCTGTCTATCAGTCTCTGCACCTTATCTGTCAGTATATCTGTCTATCAATCTCTGTACCTTATCTGTTAGTATATCTGTCTATCATCTCTGTACCATATCTGTCAGTATGTGTCTTGTATGTCTATGTGTGTTTATCTCTGATGAAATCCAGTTAGTTATAATAATTTAACAAGACCAAGACAGCAGGCTAAGCCAAAATCCCTAGCTCCCTTTTCTAAAGCAGCTGGTGCCATTCTCCTGATTACCTGTCACATACATGTCTGTACCCTACATGCACATTACCCCAAGTCACTACTCACTGGAAGGGATTGGATCCATTCCCTTTCTTTAATTTGCTTAAGAACTTAGAGTATATCCGCAAGGTGAGTGTAGCACTCAGGATAATGAGACACCCGTACGAGACCACACTGATCACACTGAATTGGATGAGGCACAGCAGTGACAGGGTTATCCCGGTGAGACAGGCTGCAGAGAGTAGGGTATCTCTCCAGTACAGGAGGTCTCTGACTATGAGAGCGGAAGAGAGAGGGAGAAGGACAGAGAGTTTTAGAAGCAAAGCCATTCAGAGTAGCAGTGTTAATGAGAGATAAATAGGATTACATCAGAGCATGGAATTAATGGGGAGGTAGAATTACAACATAACGGGTATACTGGAAATGTGAGACCCGAGGCAGGGTTACAAAGTGCTTGTACCGAGGTGTATTGATTTTTGTGATCTGTCAACCTCAGTATCGCTTATACCCCTGAACGTAGAGAATAAACCAAATTCTGAAAAATAATATATACATACAGTGAAATGTCCGTGTTCGGGTCCGGGGTCCAAAAACCGTAAAGTTCGGTACGAACCCGAACTGCGGTTTGGGTTCGCTCAACACTAGTTATATGTGTAATGTGTCAGTGAAGTCTCCTGCTTATGACATCACCTGTGGCACGATATGCAAATTACACAGTTCCCATTGAAAAGCAGCTCATTTGCATATCAAGCCACAGGTGATGTCTTAAGCAGGAGGTACGACAGACACATTTAAGACATATTTTTCTCCTAATTTAGGCACTTGTTTAAAACTATATTAAAGCAATGTATAGAGAATTTTTGATATATTTTTTTATTCTCTATATTCACAGTATAATCAATGTTCAGGTTGACAGACACTCTGTAAGCATTAGAATAGGAATAAATCATTAAAAAAAGTATTAAAATCCCAAGCATTTTGGAAGTAGGAGCATTTCAAGGAATGGTGACGACTGCAAACACTGTCACATATATATGTTCACAGTAGAATGATGAGGTCATCTGCTTTTATATAGATCACTGTTGATGAATGCAGATCCTCTAGCAGCCCTGCCTTGATTAGATCATTAGGTAACTAACAGCCTCCAATCACATCTACTGAGACCCATAGATCCCTGCAAAGCATGCACGTATTCCATGCTTAATCCACTCTCTGCTGAGACATGATTGAGAGGATCTATATGACACCAGACAATGGTCACAGTGGATCATAGAATAGACAGTGCCACAGTCAAGTGGTTAAAAATGATCATTTAGGAGGATCATATTAGGACCTGGGGAATACCCGGGATCACAGGGTACTCAGATCCCAACAGTTCTGCATGAAAACCAGAGTCAACCGCAGGGAGATACAGTTTATACAGTGGATCACAGAGATCACTAGATCCTGAACACTCAGGGTGGAGATTGCAAACATCCACCGAGGAAAGGCTACACACCATGCAGTTACAGACACTGTTATGGGGCCATATAACACCACTAGCATTGCGTTTCTATAATAGCACAGAGATTCAGAGGAATATCACAGGCATGCAAATTTCAATGAAATGATGAAGGATCCAGGATTATGGAATAAAGCACTGATGACAAGGGATTGCAGAGGAAGCAAATGCAATGTGACATATGGTTTAGAAGTGGTGGTCCTGGAGCACAGTGTGCTGAATTAGTGGGATCTATTATTATGGGATAAAGGCTTAGGGTCATAATACACAGGATTAGCTGGCTACAGGAAGGGATAGAGACTGGCCTCTGTAAAGCTCAGTCTTGTAGTAACCTGGCACACACTGTGAATCCTGCTTAATGGGTATTGATATTTTAGGAGACAAAGCATTGTGTTAAGATAAGTGTTAATACTCAGCATTGTGTGAAGATAATCCCAGGAGGCTCAGTAACAATGACCACAAGGGATAGAGAATTCTACCCTTACATCATCTCTGGAATACAGAATCTTATCAATAGAGAATCCCTGGAATAGAGCATCCCAGGATTAAAGATCTTCATTAATACATTCTCCATGGAATACTGCATCCCAGGATTAAAGATCTTCATTAATACATTCTCCATGGAATACTGCATCCCAGGATTAAAGATCTTCATTAATACATTCTCCATGGAATACTGCATCCCAGGATTAAAGTACGTCATTAATACATTCTCCATGGAATACTGCATCCCAGGATTAAAGATCTTCATTAATACATTCTCCATGGAATACTGCATCCCAGGATTAAAGATCTTCATTAATACATTCTCCATGGAATACAGCATCCCAGGATTAAAGATCTTCATTAATACATTCTCCATGGAATACTGCATCCCAGGATTAAAGATCTTCATTAATACATTCTCCATGGAATACTGCATCCCAGGATTAAAGTACGTCATTAATACATTCTCCATGGAATACTGCATCCCAGGATTAAAGATCTTCATTAATACATTCTCCATGGAATACTGCATCCCAGGATTAAAGATCTTCATTAATACATTCTCCATGGAATACTGCATCCCAGGATTAAAGATCTGCATTAATACATTCTCCATGGAATACTGCATCCCAGGATTAAAGTACTTCATTAATACATTCTCCATGGAATAGTGCATCCCAGGATTAAAGATCTTCATTAATCCATTCTCCATGGAATACAGCATCCCAGGATTAAAGATCTTCATTAATACATTCTCCATGGAATAGTGCATCCCAGGATTAAAGATCTGCATTAATACATTCTCCATGGAATACTGCATCCCAGGATTAAAGTACGTCATGAATACATTCTCCATGGAATAGTGCATCCCAGGATTAAAGATCTTCATTAATACATTCTCCATGGAATACAGCATCCCAGGATTAAAGATCTTCATTAATCCATTCTCCATGGAATACTGCATCCCAGGATTAAAGATCTTCATTAATACATTCTCCATGGAATACTGCATCCCAGGATTAAAGATCTTCATTAATACATTCTCCATGGAATACTGCATCCCAGGATTAAAGATCTTCATTAATACATTCTCCATGGAATACTGCATCCCAGGATTAAAGATCTTCATTAATACATTCTCCATGGAATACTGCATCCCAGGATTAAAGATCTTCATTAATACATTCTCCATGGAATACAGCATCCCAGGATTAAAGATCTTCATTAATACATTCTCCATGGAATACTGCATCCCAGGATTAAAGATCTTCATTAATACATTCTCCATGGAATACAGCATCCCAGGATTAAAGTACTTCATTAATACATTCTCCATGGAATACAGCATCCCAGGATTAAAGATCTTCATTAATACATTCTCCATGGAATACTGCATCCCAGGATTAAAGATCTTCATTAATACATTCTCCATGGAATACTGCATCCCAGGATTAAAGATCTTCATTAATACATTCTCCATGGAATACAGCATCCCAGGATTAAAGATCTTCATTAATACATTCTCCATGGAATACTGCATCCCAGGATTAAGGAATACATTCTCTGGGATACAGAGACTCAGTAGTATCAATCAACAGGAATACAGAATCCTATCAATAGAGAATGATTACAGAATCACTAGATTTCAGAAATTCCGAACCTTGGGAATATCTTGAAATAAAGAAACACAGAACGCTAGGAATACTGATCCTTGAATACGCAGAATGGAAAACTTATTAAAGAAAGAATTTCAAACTTTAGGCCAATCTACTTTTCCAACTCAGCTCATTTTGGCCTTAAGTTTCAAATATCCATCTCAATTCCCAGCAATGCTCTCGTCATTAGAGACCTTAGAGATCTTGTGAAAACAGAATGATAGGAAAACAGAATGTTGGAACACAGGTGTTTGAGAATACAGAATATCAGGAATACAGAATGTGGGGAATACTGAATGTGGGGAATACAGAATGTGGGGAATACAGAATATCGGGAATACAGAATGTGGGGAATACAGAATGTGGGGAATACAGAATATCGGGAATACAGAATGTGGGGAATACAGAATATCAGGAATACAGAATATCGGGAATACAAAATGTGGGGAATACAGAATATCAGGAATACAGAATGTGGGCAATACAGAATCTCAGAATATAGATCATCGTGAATACAGAATCCTGGAATACAGAATCTCAGAATACAGATCTTTGGGAATACAGAATCTCAGAATACAGATCCTTGGGAATACAGATCCATGGGAATACTGAAACCTGGAATACAGATCCATGGGAATACTGAATCTCGGAATACAGATCCCTGGGAATACTGAATCTCGGAATACAGATCCCTGGGAATACTGAATCTCGGAATACAGATCCCTGGGAATAC
The DNA here is from genome assembly GCA_036172795.1 of Pelodytes ibericus. Taxonomy (NCBI): domain Eukaryota; kingdom Metazoa; phylum Chordata; class Amphibia; order Anura; family Pelodytidae; genus Pelodytes; species Pelodytes ibericus. The sequence goes on from CM069861.1 coordinate 14,368,489, forward strand.
TGAATCTCGGAATACAGATCCTTGGGAATACTGAATCTCGGAATACAGATCCCTGGGAATACTGAATCTCGGAATACAGATCCCTGGGAATACAGAATCTCGGAATACAGATCCCTGGGAATACAGAATCTCGGAATACAGATCCCTGGGAATACTGAATCTCGGAATACAGATCCCTGGGAATACTGAATCTCGGAATACAGATCCCTGGGAATACTGAATCTCGGAAAACAGATCCTTGGGAATACTGAATCTCGGAATACAGATCCCTGGGAATACTGAATCTCGGAATACAGATCCCTGGGAATACTGAATCTCGGAATACAGATCCCTGGGAATACTGAATCTCGGAATACAGATCCTTGGGAATACTGAATCTCGGAATACAGATCCTCGGGAATACAGATCCCTGGGAATACTGAATCTCGGAATACAGATCCTTGGGAATACTGAATCTCGGAATACAGATCCTGGGAATACTGAATCTCGGAATACAGGTCCCTGCGAATACTGAATCTCGGAATACAGATCCTTGGGAGTACAGAATCCTGGAATACAGATCCCTGGGAATACTGAATCTCGGAATACAGGTCCCTGCGAATACTGAATCTCGGAATACAGATCCTTGGGAATACTGAATCTCGGAATACAGGTCCCTGCGAATACTGAATCTCGGAATACAGATCCTTGGGAATACTGAATCTCGGAATACAGATCCTTGGGAATATAGAATAAGAGGAAAGCAGATGTCCCGGAATATAAAATCACAGAGATGTTGCTACTTATTCTCTAATCCTTTTATACATAGCTGTAGATAAATTCAGCTCACTCAATGTGGGGTTATTTTGGGTCTAGGAAGGGGCTGTCTCATCTTTCAAATGACAGCTGCATGAGCATGCCGCACCCCCTCCATTACCTCTCTCTATCACTCCTTCCATCTATCTCTGCCATGTAATTCTCTTCTCCCCCATTTATCGGTCTCTCCTGCTTTCCCTCCCTTGCTCTGTACCCCTTGGATTCCTTGATCCCCTTTCCCTGCTCTACCTTTCTGGCTTTGGCTTTCCATTCCCCTCTTACCAGCTTTCTTCATGGTCTTCCCCTCTCCTCTCAGCCTCAAGTAACTAGATCCTTGATACTAGCCCTTGGTGACTAGTAACTGTCTCTGAAGCATGCACTCCCCATGTGTGATGTGTGATTGAGAGGGGGACGGGAGCTATATATAGGCATGCACGGACAGCCCCCAATATACACTATATTTATATAGGTGTGAGTGCATTCAATATATATACTATAGAGTCACTAAACGGGGAACTGTCTATTAACATCTTTAGAAACTATTTTGTTTTGGAAACTCAGACCTCAGTTCACCTCCGTTCTCTGTTTAGTGAATAAGTAAAGTGTTACATTGTAGCCTCTCATTTTCTCTTTTTGTTCACTGCACAGATATCATCAAGGAGACTGTGATATACAATTATAGGACCGTGAAAAGGGACACTTAAAGGGACACTTTCACCAAAAAACAATAAGGTTTTAAAAATGTTTATTTTGCATTGTTGATTTCAGATATGTCTTTGTTATGTAAGTGGTAGTGTCTCTTTAAGCAGCAAAAATAAACCAGTATCTAGTTTTCTAGCTCACTTCTTCATTGCTCAGCAAGCTCTATTAAGATACGTTAGCAGGGCATTCAAGGTAATTGTGGAATATTATACAATAAAAAGGGTTTTCATTTTTGGAAGTTAAAATGGAAATGCATTGATGAATTCTGGGGTTACTCATGGCAGGGAGTGGGGAGAAGGATACACAGACAGGGCAGGGTGTGGGGAGAAGGATACACAGACATGGCAGGGTGTGGGGAGAAGGATACACAGACATGGCAGGGAGTGAGGAGAAGGATACACAGACAGGGCAGGGAGTGAGGAGAAGGATACACAGACAGGGCAGGGAGTGAGGAGAAGGATACACAGACATGGCAGGGAGTGAGGAGAAGGATACACAGACAGGGCAGGGAGTGAGGAGAAGGATACACAGACATGGCAGGGTGTGGGGGAAGGATACACAGACATGGCAGGGAGTGAGGAGAAGGATACAGAGACAGGGCAGGGTGTGGGGAGAAGGATACAGAGACAGGGCAGGGAGTGGAGAGAAGGATACACAGACAGGGCAGGGTGTGGGGAGAAGGATACACAGACAGGGCAAGGAGTGGGGAGAAGGATACACAGACAGGGCAAGGAGTGGGGAGAAGGATACACAGACAGGGCAGGGTGTGGGGAGAAGGATACACAGACAGGGCAGGGAGTGAGGAGAAGGATACACAGACATGGCAGGGTGTGGGGAGAAGGATACACAGACATGGCAGGGAGTGAGGAGAAGGATACACAGACAGGGCAGGGAGTGAGGAGAAGGATACACAGACAGGGCAGGGTGTGGGGAGAAGGATACACAGACAGGGCAAGGAGTGGGGAGAAGGATACACAGACAGGGCAAGGAGTGGGGAGAAGGATACACAGACAGGGCAGGGTGTGGGGAGAAGGATACACAGACAGGGTGTGGGGAGAAGGATATAACAGACATGGCAGGGTGTGGGGAGAAGGATGCACAGACAGGGTGTGGGGAGAAGGATACACAGACAGGGCAGGGTGTGGGGAGAAGGATGCACAGACAGGGCAGGGTGTGGGGAGAAGGATGCACAGACAGGGCAGGGTGTGGGGAGAAAGATGCACAGACAGGGCAGGGTGTGGGGAGAAGGATGCACAGACAGGGCAGGGTGTGGGGAGAAAGATGCACAGACAGGGCAGGGTGTGGGGAGAAGGATGCACAGACAGGGCAGGGTGTGGGGAGAAGGATACACAGACCGGGCAAGGAGTGGGGAGAAGGATACACAGACATGGCAGGGTGTGGGGAGAAGGATACACAGACATGGCAGGGTGTGGGGAGAAGGATACACAGACAGGGCAGGGTGTGGGGAGAAGGATACACAGACAGGGCAGGGAGTGGGGAGAAGGATACACAGACAGGGCAGGGTGTGGGGAGAAGGATACAGAGACAGGGCAGGGAGTAGAGAGAAGGATACACAGACAGGGCAGGGTGTGGGGAGAAGGATACACAGACAGGGCAGGGTGTGGGGAGAAGGATACACAGACAGGGCAGGGTGTGGGGAGAAGGATGCACAGACAGGACAGAGTGTGGGAAGAAGGATACACAGACAGGGCAGGGTGTGGGGAGAAGGATGCACAGACATGGCAGGGTGTGGGGAGAAGGATGCACAGACAGGGCAGAGTGTGGGGAGAAGGATACACAGACAGGGCAGGGAGTGGGGAGAAGGATACACAGACAGGACAAGAAGTGGGGAGAAGGATACACAGACAGGGTGTGGGGAGAAGGATACACAGACAGGGCAGGGTGTGGGGAGAAGGATACACAGACAGGGTGTGGGGAGAAGGATACACAGACAGGGTGTGGGGAGAAGGATACACAGACAGGGTGTGGGGAGAAGGATACACAGACAGGGTGTGGGGAGAAGGATACACAGACAGGGTGTGGGGAGAAGGATACACAGACAGGGTGTGGGGAGAAGGATACACAGACAGGGTGTGGGGAGAAGGATACACAGACAGGGTGTGGGGATAAGGATACACAGACAGGGCAGGGTGTGGGGAGAAGAATGCACAGACATGGCAGGGTGTGGGGAGAAGGATGCACAGACAGGGCAGGGTGTGGGGAGAAGGATGCACAGACAGGACAAGAAGTGGGGAGAAGGATACACTGACAGGGTGTGGGGAGAAGGATACACAGACAGGGCAGGGTGTGGGGAGAAGGATACACAGACAGGGTGTGGGGAGAAGGATACACAGACAGGGAGTGGGGAGAAGGATACACAGACAGGGAGTGGGGAGAAGGATACACAGACAGGGTGTGGGGAGAAGGATACACAGACAGGGAGTGGGGAGAAGGATACACAGACAGGGTGTGGGGAGAAGGATACACAGACAGGGAGTGGGGAGATGGATACACAGACAGTGTGTGGGGAGAAGGATACACAGACATACTACTGATCTGTCACCAGAAGCTTTGACTAGAGTGTACAACACAGAACAATAAAATAAAAAAGTATCCAGTGAATGGAGTAAATCCATCATGTATCTTCACAGATACACAAATGTATACTCCCCTCGGCTGAGACAAAGCTCTTCTGCATGCTGCATGTGTGTGCTCAGTCTAATCTGGGTCTGGTGGTCCCATCTGTTGATGGCATTCAAAAATGACGGAACTGCTCAGCAGTGAGAGACTCTTGTACCATAAAAAGTACCTGACACTTTATCTTCCTACTATGGCCACTGCTATACTTGAAGCACAAGTGGAAAAGACCTGATGTGTCAGATGCTTTGATCCCAATGCAAAGAATACAAACTGTGGTTCTGCCACAGCCCAAGAGATCCTCCCGAGAGACAAACATAGGAGGCAAATATTGTAGCCGAAAATATTTGGAAAGGCTGAGCTGCTGCGGGTGTTTGTACAGGACCCAGAAGATGACGTAGGGCAGTAATGATCAGCGCAACTCAGTTGGTCCATCGTCATCCAGTACAATCCGTTCGATTTACGGAACCCTGGAAACTCTTAACAATAAACTCTACATTATACTACGGAACCCTGGAAACTCTTAACAATAAACTCTACATTATACTGTGGAACCCTGGAAACTCTTAACAATAAACACTACATTATACTACGGAACCCTGGAAACTCTTAACAATAAACTCTACATTATACTGTGGAACCCTGGAAACTCTTAACAATAAACACTACATTATACTACGGAACCCTGGAAACTCTTAACAATAAACACTACATTATACTACGGAACCCTGGAAACTCTTAACAATAAACTCTACATTATACTACGGAACCCTGGAAACTCTTAACAATAAACTCTACATTATACTGTGGAACCCTGGAAACTCTTAACAATAAACTCTACATTATACTACGGAACCCTGGAAACTCTTAACAATAAACTCTACATTATACTGTGGAACCCTGGAAACTCTTAACAATAAACTCTACATTATACTACGTATGTATGATCAACAAAATAATCCCAAATACTATACAACTTCACCTGGAGATTTTAATCAGGCTGTGCTTATTGATTAAAGCAGTGATGGATTATTCTCCCATGGAGACGAGGGAAGGAAGCCATTTAACAACGTCTTTATCAAGGAATGCCTGACTGAAATAATAATCTCTATCCGCCCCCCCCCCCCCCCCCCCAATAAAATTATACGGGGAGGATAGAGACTCATGGCGGGAGGATTACAGCTGGTGCAAAAATAGTCCTCTTCTCATCTCCTGTGTCCCCACTTTCCACACTCCATCCTCAGGATATCTCCTATCCTCCATCTGTACCTGGTGGACCCTGAATGGTCTACAGCACTGGCTCCCAGCCCAGTCCTCAAGGTCCACGCAACAGTCCAGAATTTAGGGATTACCCAGTTGTGTTTAAGGTGTTTAAAAAAGACTGGGTTGGGAGCCAGTGCTGTAGAACATTCAGGCTCCACCAGGTATATATTTTGTCCATTTTATACCATTTTAAGCTAGTTTTCCATTCACAAAAAATAATGATTAACCTGACATCTGAAACTCAGCTTAAATTCCTCAAAGATAGAGTGATGACTAATGTTTAGCATCCCACCTCTCAGTGGACTAGAGTTTCAACCCTTTGCCCCCAATAAAAGCTGGAATGCCAACCATTAACCAGGGCTGGATTTCCCATTTGATAACAAGGGCATCTGCCACATTTTTTAAGGGCGCCACCACAGAAGCTAAAAGGAGCTGAAATTGACAGTAACTACCTGACAGCCCACGTTCGTAAGGCTCGGCCCACCATTGACTCAATCCCACCCATTTCTTCTTTATGCCCACAGGACATTAGGAACGTTATTTGCCCCACCAAATTTTACTGTAGCAGGGAAAATTCCTGTCGCCAAATCATACACCCCCAAACATAAACATTGTGCCAACTATAATGGCAATGAGAAGGGCAGATACATTATCTTACATGCCCGGCAATCAAGCTCTGGTCGACGTGGACTCTCCACAAATTCTACCTCCTCCTGGATCTTCAGGGGCGGGGCTTGCATCAGTTCTGTGAGCTGACAGGCCTCCTCCAACAAGACAAAGGACACCACTTCTTCATCTGGCCCTTCCATTCTGGGAGCTTGGCACCGGATTTGGCCCTGACCCCTTCCTCTTCGTGGCCTGGCTGGTGGACGGGGCAAAGGGACAGGGCTTCCTATAGTGATGTAAGAGAAGGTTGGCTCCTTTGGTGACGGCAGGGGCCAAAGGTCAACCTGGGTCACCGTAGGTTCATCATCCAGATCGCCTAGAATTAAAAATAACAAAAGTAATTGTAAAACATAACATACAGTTTAATATACAAACTGTATGTAAGTTACGACACACCCACACAATATTATTATAATTTATGCATCCCAATTCCCAGCCTTGGGAGTGCTTAAAATGAGATTCCCAGGATTGTGACTCATCACTCTTGGGGGCGTGGCCATGGGAAATCGGTGATATGCCACTCCTCAACATGCTCTGCACATGGGTGAGGGTTTTCCATTACACGTACACGTCTAATGAAATTTTTTTTTTATCTACCCTCTGACTGTACACATCTAATGAAAAAATTATGGACCATTCTACATGCTGGCATTGAGTAGCCAACCCTTTGCCCTCCGGCTCTATAACCTTCTCTTGTGTACCTTGTATTTATGCCTTGTGGCATCACAGGTACGGAGGAGTGGGCCGGAGAGTCACAGGTTAGAGACTTAATGCCAGCATGGAGGATGGTCCATAATTTGTTTGTTAGACGTGTAGTGTAAAAGGCTAGATAAAAAAAGTAACATTTACACATGCTAGAGAAACGGCGGCTTAGAGGGGATTTGGTAATGTTACATAAATATGTACAGGGTCCATACAAAGGGCTCTCTAATGACCTGCTCATAAACAGAACAGTACAAAGGACAAGAGGAGTTTTAGTCTACGAGAGTGGAAGGGATTCTTTACGGTAAGGGCAATAAAGCTATGGAATTCACTGCCTGAAGAGGTGGTGCTAGCAAATACACGAGATGGTGTTAAAAGGGGCCTGGATCCTGTTTTAATGAATTAATGATTTTTGTTTCCCCAAGTGAAAGCAGAATTCGAAAATTGCTGAAATAAGGTTTGAATTCAATATGAAAAAGAGACAAGTGTTAATATAGGACAAGATATACCCTAGGGGTGTTGTCTACAGTATCTTCATTTAAGAGGCCATGTGAGTTAGGATATCCAGATTACCCCTCTAAAAAAATGGCACTGAATATTTACTGACAAACAGAATAAAGACCTGAGATATATCCCCCCCATTGTAAACTCAGTGATATTATATTGCCATTCCATGCTTTGTCCATCACTACATCAGAGTACTCCAATGTTGGTGGGGCCAAACACTAAACTTAATCTGCTAAACTATTAAGATACCAAAGGCCTTCCTTCTGTGCCGACCCTGAGACTCCCCTATATTTTTATGGTAAGGAGAGCGCTTGGTCCATTTGGCTCCACAGGTTCCAGACGTACAATTGGAGGAATCAGCAATATTGGAGAAGCCTGATGTACTGTGGGAAAATCCACACATTGGTCATCTACGTCCCGGGAGGGGGGTCAGTGAATAAATCTCCTCCTCCACTGCATATGTCAGCCCCATCATTAAAAAACAGGGGCAAAGTGTGCGTGACAAGCGCTGTACCGTCTGGCGGGCAGGAATCAGGGGTACTTGATGCCGTTGATGGAGCATCCTCTGCATGGGAGACAGAGCAGAGATACAGATTACACAGGACAATGGATATAGAATAACAGGTTATTAAATGATGCTAATTTACACTGCAGGGATTACTGAACACATATTCAGGGTGTCACACGTGTGATATGCACATCTATATATGTAATGGCACACACAGAGTAAGCGACAGGTACATAGATTCACATCCACTTCGTAGCTAAGCAAGGAAGGAGGTCCGGGGGTCTTATAGGGGGTATATAATGTATGTGTATGAACCTGCTAATATTCTACGATCAGGTAGAGCAATATAAGTCTCCACTAAAACTATGGAAGTTTTGTATAATGAGCCGTTCTGGAGCAAGGTTCTAAGAGTGGAGCTGTTGCCTTGGAAATCAACGAAATGTTCCTTATTCTTTAGAACTTTGACCCAGAATTAATCTTTAGAAATAGCCCCCTTAAAGGGCACAGTGAGGAGTAATTGGCAGACAGCAGTGTGCCAGTGACTGATGCCCCCTGCTGGCCTGTAATGAAACTGCTGCTGCCTGCCCCAGAGTGGGGCTGAGCATTGTGTGGCCCTCCGGCTGCTATTGAAGTACAGGGGTACTTGTAAATATACTGTCAGTGAGGTCGCTTCACTAAATTGTCACCTTACAAGTGAACTGCAAAAATCAGACATTAATAGCCGAGATGGAAATAGTCTCCAACTCCAAGACTGATTCTTGCTATTCTCTTGTCAGTTCAGTTTAGTAAATAGACCCGGCAGTTCCTAAGCTCTCTGAGTTCTCCCTCCTTTTTGTAGGTTGTTTGTAGCCCAGGTGTGTGACTCTCTAGCCCACCCCCTTACACTTAGCCGAACATTACCCCCTACTGCTTCCTTCTTTCTTTCAGTTTGGGGTCTCCAGTCCCCCAGCCCTGCTTGTATACAAAAATACCTCTGTGATTGGAGAAAATCACTGATTATACGGCTGTCACCTGTGCCCAGGCCTGTTATTTAGAGTCCCATGTCTGACTCATAGACTCCTACACAGTGCTCAACACAGGGGAAAGTGAATAAACATTGTGACACACCTGTTACACATAGGAACAAGCTAGCATGGTACGTCAGACTGTTATACACACGTATTTACACACACAGCAGTCTACAAAGACACACACATCATGAAACAGGTGCACACAGTGATATAGAAAATATATTCAAACATATATACACATGAATGAGCACAAAGGTATCAAGGGTATAGCACACACACAGGAAAATGTTCAAAAATACACAACACATAGAATACATGAACAAAGATACACAAAGCATAGAATACATGAACAAAGATACACAACACACAGAAGTACATGAACAAAGATACACAACACACAGAAGTACATGAACAAAGACACACAGAAATTCATAAACAAAGATACACAACACATAGAAGTACATGAACAAAGATACACAAAGCATAGAAATTCATAAACAAATATACACAACTCAGAAGTACATGAATAAAGAAACACAACGCATTGAAGTACATGAACAAAGATACACAACACACAGAAGTACAGAAACAAACATACACAACACACAGAAGTACATAAACAAAGACACACAACACACAGAAGTACATAAACAAAGATACACAACGCATAGAAGAACATGAACAAAGATACACAACACACAGAAGTACATAAACAAAGATACACAACACACAGAAGTACATGAACAAATATACACAACACACAGAAGTACATAAACAAAGATATACAACACATAGAGGTACATGAACAAAGATACACAACACACATAAGTACAGAAACAAAGATACACAACACACAGAAGTACATAAACAAAGACACACAGCACACAGAAGTACATAAACAAAGATACACAACACATAGAAGTACATAAACAAAGATACACAACACATAGAAGTACAGGAACAAAGATACACAACACATAGAAGTACATGAACAAATATACACAACACACAGAAGTACATGAACAAAGATACACAACACACAGAAGTACATGAACAAAGATACACAACACATGGAAGTACATTAACAAAGATACAAATACATAAACAGATATACACAGGGATATGGTCGAAGATGCAAATATACAAATAGATAAATATGAAGGAGGCTATTCACTAGAACTGAACTGACAGGTGAATTGCAAAATAAAGACATTAATAGCAGAGTTGGAAAAACAGATAGGTAATTACCTGTAACACCTTATTTTTTGCAAATTCCTTTCTCAGATCAGTTCTGTGAATAGCCCCCTAAAATACACATATCCAATTAAGGGTCTATTATCGTGACCTCAAATTGGGTGGAATTCAAAATGGCCTGATTTAAAGGGCCATTCGAAGGCTGTGAGGAAATTTGGAGCTACACGAATACAGCCCCCTGGGATAGACTTAAGGGTCTACTCAATAAAGAGAGAATTGCAGTGAACAGAGATGGGAATTTCAAACTTTAGGCCAATGTAGCCGAGTTGGAAAAATTCTACAGTGCGGCTGAATGGCAGAATTTTTTCAACTCCGCTACTTTGGCCTTGTCTCAATTCCCTGCAGATCTTTGTTGAGTAGACCCCAATGACACAAAATACCCCTATAAACATGGAGATACACAAAGATACACCTACATGAAAAATAGGCATTTACACAGTGATATAACACAGGTATATAGCATGGCAAAAATATATACAGAAATACATCATAACACAGCTATACACACGGATAGATCTCTATACAAATGTATATGCAGTGATACAATAATATACACAATAACCATGCAAGTACACAAAGGGTTATACATATATTTGAGAGCACCTACACACGTGCATACATAAGTATATAAAGTGTACACATACACACACACGTCAGCACAATGAATCTTACAGTTTATTCACAATATACAGATAATGACACACATTTACTGTGATCTATCCATCTATAAATAGAATCATTAAAAATACCCCCGTATTCTCGGTGATACACATATAGACGCTGATATGCCTATATATAGTTACACACACCATGCACATGCTGGTTTAATGACACCATCCCCTCCCATCCAGGAATACACGCATGGAACCATATGGACCAGACCCACAGAGATGCAGTGACACACACACACACACACACACACACACACAGCAGCACACGGACAGGCCATGCAGGGGGCAGCGCAGACAATACAGATAATGACCCAATAATGACACAGCAGGTGACACTTACTGCAATGTGTGAATGACAGGACGTGGCCCATATCCTCTGCTCGCGTGTGACACCCATGCAGACACGCAACACCGCACAGCACACACACAGACACCCAGGCTCTTTATCATCTCATTGTGCAGGGGCCCACAATGATACACAGGCACACACACACACAATGCCACACACAGGGAGAGCCGGAGAAGGGAGGAGTGAGAGAAACAAAGGATAGGGGGAGGGGGGGTGGGATTGCAGGATACACTAAGGGTGAGCCTCCATACACAGTGTGCTCCTCCCTGGGCCTAGACGCACACTGCCACACAGGGAAAAGACTTAAAGGACAATGTTCTGTTTACTTGAACGACTGTATCACGTGCAGGTATTTTATATAGAAATGCTTTAATGAAAGAAGAAGTCACTTATTGAGCCATTTCTGCTTGTTTGGGGGGGATGACATGTTGCATAGAATCTTGGGTCAGATGGGTCAGATAATAGACTCATCTGACCCAAGATGTCCGCCTCCTGATAGAGCTATACAGACACAGAGGGCTCAATAAGTTGCTCTGTTTAATTCTTTCATTAACACATTTCTACGTAAAATGCATTCACTTCAAATGGGGCAGACTAGATGGACCGAATGGTTCTTATCTGCCGACACATTCTATGTTTCTATGTTTCTATGTTTCATTAAACATCCTTTGATTTTTTTTTACCGACAGTTGTCCTTTAACCCTTTTTCGTGCCAGAGGCCTTAGCGTGGCTGGGCCGGCCAGAAAACACCCGCCTTCGGCACCAAACATATCCCTGACATCAGAATGATGGCAGACATCTTTGTGATGCTGACTGGAAGTCACGTGACTAGCACAGGCGCCATTAGACTCTACATTTGACTAAGGTGCACGATGGGTCGCAGACCCTACACAGGTAGCGCACATGGACAAAGTTGTAGACGAGCAACTTAATCGTCTGCTCTTTACGCCAAAACATTACTTTATAACTTTCACCCAAAAGGCGCAATGGAAACGAGACATTTACCGTGGGAGAACCAAAATATTATCACCAGCCCTCTTAATGGTTTAAAGGTCAACGGTAGCAAAAACATAAGTACTGTTTAATTGAAAGATTGCATTGAGTGTAGAAATTTTAAATAGAAATGTTTTAATGAAAGAATATAAATAATGTACCTTATTGAGCCCTCTTTGCTCTGTATAGCTCTAATAGGGAGCGGACATGTTGTTTAGAATCTTAGGACAGTTCTTCATTCACCTTGGTTCAGATGAAGGAAGATCTGACCCAAGATTCTAAACAACATGGCCGCCCCCTGTTAGAGCTAAACAGAGCAAAGAGGGCCCAATAAGGTACATTGTTTATATTCTTTCATTAAAGCATGTCTATGCAAGCTTTCAAATCAACTTTAGTCAATTGTTTGCTACAGTTGTCCTTTAAATAGAGAAGAATTCCCAAAAACATATTGCAACTTTCGAGGAGAAATGAATATTATTGCACAAATCATAGTAATCTCCAAAGGAGACTATTCACCTGTGATCAGCATCGAACTCTGCAGTGTAAATATACATTGTGGTGGGTGCACAGGGGAAGTGGCTGTACTTTTAAAATTAAACTTCAGCGGCTCCATAGTGTAGGCCGCACCTCCATACTGACATCCTGTGACATCATCGCGACAAAATAAGCCGGATCTTTGGAACCATGAAATGCAAGGCATTGAGCAGTACCGTCTATTACCCAACGCATTCTGAGCCCACTATGAGTAGTCTATGTGCATATTTGCATCAGCGTCAGACGTTCATGTCTCACACTGTAACAAGATAACATAGATTAGCAATTTCAAACTGTAGTGCAGAATGATAACACTAAAGTCAAAACAAAAAGCAATTTAAAAAAAATCAATATTTTTTTTTAAATAACTCCTATGGAAATAGGCTAGAATTGGTAAATATTCATAGATTTATATAAATATGTATATATATATCGATAAAAAAAATGGTCCACTCACTTTATTTTGAGCGTACAATGCATAAATGTCCCCGTTTTTGGTTTGGACAGAACTGTGGGGTTTATATATAAAGCTAAATTCTGGGGACATTTAAGAAAATAAAAAAAGTGCCGAGCAGTTTTTGGAGATTTCAGTGTAGACTGTACAACATGTTAAATCGTGCTCACTGTTTATATCTGTGAACCTAACTTACTTGCTCCCCTACTAGGATTAATCCAAAGACCTCTAACCATACCTTGTTGGACCCAAACATCCCAGCGGTCTGGCATCCTATCCAGTGACCACTGCTTGGTGTATTGTGTGTGATTTCTAAGGCTCATCAACTCAGCCACCATAGTCAATGTTATAAGATGTTTTCGGAAGTTTAATCTCTAATATTTAAGTGACTTGAGCAATTGTCTGTCGTGCAGGGTAAACATAACGACTGATCTGCAAGTCAATATTCTCTGGAATTTGAACTAGTCTGTGTAAAGCATGCCCCGCTCCACAGGGGGGCAGTAAAGGGTGCAAAATAAAAAAAAGTTTAGTTGTTCTTTAACTCAACCCAATCTACATCACAAGACAATGCTTCACAGACTTCTCAGGGTCAAGCAACACCAGGCCCTCCAGCTTGCTATTTTGGATGCCTGCTCCTATTATGCTCAGCCAGCTGCTGAGAACATCACCTCCCACCTCTTTGGATCTTTCCAGCTTTCTCAGCTACAAACACCACATTTCTCAGTTAAGGGGTTTGCTGCATGTTTGTAGCCTAAATGCCAGAGGTTGGCTGAGCATGCTGAGAGTTGTATTGCATAACAGCTGGAGTGCCACACACTTATGGTCTCTCCTCTGTCCCTTTCTGGTCCAGTGGTTGCACATTTGTCATTCCTTGTCCTATGTGATCTCTCTTGAGCTGACACACAAGGGCTGCAGGGGTCTAATGCTGCCACCATGGGGTCTGCGCAGGCAGCACTGTGAGTGAAAATAACCTTTACTTTGACTAACAAGTCCAGCTGACTCACACATCGAGTTGACCTGGATTGGATTGACCTGGATGTTCGGGTTCGGCAGATTCGACCGAACTTCGAAAAAATGTCCGGGTCCGGGCTCGAACTTGACCCCGAACCCCATTGAAGTCAACAGGGACACGGACTTTTGGCCACTAAAATGACTCTAAAAAAGTCCTGGAAAGGGCTAGAGGGCTGCAAAATGAAGTAAAATGTGGATAAGAGTAGGACAAGTGCCCTGCAAACAAATATGGATAGGGAAATAACTTCAAATAACATAAAATACATACAAATTACAAATACAGCTGAGCCATAAAATAGCACTAGATTTGTAAGAACATAAATCTAAATCTAAAGCATGGCTGCCAGGAGGATCAACAGAATTATCCATTTGAGAGAGGGTTGGAGTGCAGGGTATTCTCTTTCAGTTTATACTAAGTGACCCATAGGTTGAGGTGGCGGTGGCCGTGGCGGTGTAGGTGGAAGCGGCGCTGGAGGAGGAGGAGGAGGAGGTAGCCAGAATCTTTCAAAGTGCGCTGTAAGCACAGTATTGGACTGTTCTATTTGACTCTCAGATGTAATACATGTAATGCTATTGCTATTCTATAAACCGAAATAGAGTCCCCATTCATAAGAAATTCTTATGAATGGGGACTCTATATCGGTTTATAGAAAGCCAATAGCATTACATGTATTCCATAAACCGAAAGTCTATAAACCGAAAGACTTTCGGTTTAAAGACTTTCGGTTTATAGCCGAACCTCGAACTCCAAACCGAACCTACAGTGAAATGTTCGGGTCCGGGGTACGGACACCGTAATGTTCGGTACTGTTCGGGTTCGCTCAACACTACTCACACACAGTTTGCAATGTCCTGCTCACCCCAGTATAAATGATCTGACCTCTGCTGTGTGTCTCACTCCTGGGTGACTTTATTCAGAAGTAGATCACAACACCGCCCTCTTGTGGCTACAGATGGAATTTTATTACAAACCTAGTAAGCTCTACTATACTTCCTATCCGCTGACAATAGGAGCTATTCACTGAAAGTGAGGTGCAGGAGAGCTACATCTCACCAGTTTAGCTATACATTGTGCAGAGACAAACCTGGGGAGTTTCCCCCATAAGCAAACTCACCAGGTTTGTCCCCCTCTCACATATATCTCTGTTTGATGTCCCTCTCATAGTCCCTTATTAACCCGATACCATAAAAACACCATTTTAACTTGTCTGATTCATTCTTTAATTACAAAAGCGTCTGCCTGACCTACACAGTGCATTAACCACCAAGTGACCGATCTGCTATATTGTACAGGGAATTTGTACCTGGAAGGAATACTTTGCTTATACCGTATCATCTTGTGTATTTATAATAATAATAATAACAATAATAAAGATGATACTAAAAAATATATGCTGCACATTCACCCTTTGCAGCAGAAATAGCAGCATAAAGGGGTCTGATAAAAAAAAAAAAGGCAGTTTTCTTATGATAAGAGATTCCCCTAATTGACATTTTTAACATTTTTTTTTCTGGCTGTTGTAGTTCTCCCCTGCCACCAGGCACTCAAAGGGTTAAAACAAGTTGCATGTTTGTACAAGTGTCAGGCATTCAAACAGCCCATAAAATAGCTAAATACATATGCAAAACTGCACAAAGAGCGGGCGCCTATAGAAGAGAATGGGTGGGTATCCAGTATATTTAACCACTCGAGCGCTAGTCACACTCTAGGCCAAGGTTTAACCCTTCGAGCTTTTGTGGAGTACATTTTCCTATTATGCAAGTTGTGTGGAGGAAGGAGTAAAGTATTTCTGTAACGTGGGACCCTTTCCTTGTTCCTCTAAATTCTAACATGTTTATAAATTGAAAGGAGACTTTTTTTTTAAATGTTATGTTAATACTGGGTTCACCTCCATACGAAGACATCCCACAGTATGTATCTGTTTGGGGTAACCAGTGATCCAAACACATATAGACCTTCTAAGTACAGTGTTTCTAGTCGATTACTTTCTCGTCTAAGATCATTTTAAATCAGTAAGTTGGGTTTTTCGCATTTTCGTTAGAAAACCAGTTTTATTTATTGCCTATCCAGACTTAACGTAGGCTTCTTGACAATTTTTTTTTCTTTTACCGGCCGGCTGGTAAAATACCGGCTGGTAAAATACTGGCTGGTTGGCAGCCCTATCAGTAGATAATATATGAAAGTCATTCAGTAAAGTTTGGACATTCGAGGCATTCTGAAAATGTCAGCTTCCAGACACTTATATCACCTAAACAGTATCTTTACTGTGAATGTAGATAAAATATCAAATGATCTTTACATTGTGTTAGCAGAACTGAAGCAGAAATGACAAAAATAGAAGAAAAATGGGTTATATGTAGAGTTGAGCGGACACCTGGATGTTCGGGTTCGGCCGAACTTCGGAAAAAAATCCGGGTTCGGGGTCGAACTTGACCCGAACCCCATTGAAGTCAATGGGGACCCGAACTTTTGGCCACTAAAATACCTCTAAAAAAGTCCTGGAAAGGGTTAGAGGGCTGCAAAATGAAGTAAAATGTGGGTGAGTGTCCCCATTCATACACATCAACTGACCTATTCGTATGAATGGGGACTCTATTTCGGTTTATAGAAAGCCAATAGCATTGCATGTATTCTATAAACCGAAAGTCTATAAACCGAAAGACATTCGGTTTATAGACTTTCGGTTTATAGAATACATGTCATGCTATTGCTATTCTATGAACCGAAAGTCTATAAACCGAAGGTCGTTCTTATGAATGGGGACTCTATTTCGGTTTATAGAAAGCCCATAGCATTACATACAATGTAATCGCCGAACCCCGAACTCCAACACGAACATACAGTGAAATGTCCGTGTTCGGGTCCGGGGTCCAAAAACCGTAAAGTTCGGTACGAACCCGAACAGTGCGGTTTGGGTTCGCTCAACACTAGTTATATGTGTAATGTGTCAGTGAAGTCTCCTGCTTATGACATCACCTGTGGCACGATATGCAAATTACACATTTCCCATTGAAAAGCAGTTAATTTGCATAATGTACCACAGGTGATGTCATAAACAGGAGACTGACCACAGACACATTTAAAAACCTATTTTTCTCCCAATCTATGAATTTTGTGTTCATTTTCTGGTCTCAGTATTCACAGTATTGTTTGAATAAAAAGCTCAGCTACCTTACCAAGATTATGTGTATTTTTCCAGTGGAGTCATCACACCTGGAGGCAACACTGTGGCCTTTAATGTAGTGCTCACTTGCCATGAAGCTTTACTCTCGCTTTAAGGAATGGATAGTGATGGCAGCAGGGAATGTCACTGGCCTTTGTGGGTTAAATGGACATGAAAGGTGTAAAGCGCACAGTCAACAAACACTCATTTAGGTGTAACAAATACCTAGCATGCAAGGCCCCATTTCCAACCATTGTAAACAGAAAGGTAAGATTAAAAATAGAAATACTATAACAATACACATGGTGTGGCTAGGGTTTCCACCCAGCCCATATTTTACTGATAAGCTGGTAACAAATTGGCTTGAGGCAGAGGTATAGATAAAAACCAGGATTTTTGGGCCAGGGATGCTCCTAAACAGCTTGTCAGTGCCATATTTGTCGCCATGCAGCTTGTCTGTGCCATATTTGTCCCCATACAGCTTGTCTGTACCATATTTGTCCCCATACAGCTTGTCAGTGCCATATTTGTCCCCATACAGCTTGTCTGTACCATATTTGTCCCCATACAGCTTGTCTGTACCATATTTGTCCCCATACAGCTTGTCAGTGCCATATTTGTCGCCATGCAGCTTGTCTGTGCCATATTTGTCCCCATACAGCTTGTCTGTGCCATATTTGTCCCCATACAGCTTGTCAGTGCCATATTTGTCCCCATACAGCTTGTCGGTGCCATATTTGTCCCCATCCAGCTTGTCTTGCTATCTGGGCACCTTGGCCACGTGATTACCTGCAGGAGTGCAGGAGACAAGGTAGACATATTTAACACATCTCTTCACGTATCCTGTGGCTAAAAAGCAATGTATAGATCATTTTTTTTTATGTTCTACGTAAATAGTGACACAGTGTCTGTAAGTAAGTGTCTACATCACAGATATATCACAGAAACCCACGGTTAAAGTGCCACTACATTTAAAAATTCAATTTGCTTCATCAGCAGTGGTATATTTAGGTTTTGTGCTGGCTTAGGTCCACCATAGAAGCAGAAGTTATTTTTAAGGTTTAGTGGATCTTGAAGAGTATGTTTCAAAAATGTGTCTTTCTCTGCACCCCTCTTCCTGCCCCTCAGCCTTGTGGTTCGCGCTATAACTTCCTAAGGCCTGCGGTCTCAAACGCACCTAACGGAAGCAAAACTCAGGAGCGTCAGGCTGGAGAGGTCAGACTTCCTTTTTTTGTTATTATTTTTAACCAGCGCTGACTGCAATATTGGTTTTAATATTACTTCAAAAAATGGGAAAAAACTAAATGAATTAAATAGGACTTTACTGCTACCAAGCAGGGTGTGAATCACTGCAGCTCTTGATAGCCTACATGCAGCCCCGCCATCAGGGGGTGACGGGCGATACTTGCGTCATGGGCCCGGCGGGTATCGCTAGTGTCACACCAGAAAAAAAAAAAAATTCTTCCCTCCTGCATGGAGGAGGGAAACGCCGGTCGTTTTTTTTTTTTTTTTTACTTTATTGAAGCTGCGCGGCTTCAATAAAGTAGAAAAAAAAAACAAAAAAACGACTGGAGTTTCCCTCCTCCATGCAAGAGGGAAGAATGCACAGAGGAGACGGCCAGCGAGCAACAAGGAGGTAAGTACAGGGGAAGGGGGGGAGGAGGGTGGCAAAAAACAAGCAAAATTCTGGCATATTGAGTGGCAAAATCCTGGCATATTGAGGGGCTAAATCCTGGCATATTGAGGAGCTAAATCCTGGCATATTGAGTGGCAAAATCCTGGCATATTAAATGGCAAAATCCTGGCATATTTAGTGGCAAAATCCTGGCATATTAAATGGCTAAATCCTGGCATATTGAGTGGAAAAATCCTAGCATATTAAATGGCTAAATCCTGGCATATTGAGTGGCAAAATCCTGGCATATTAAATGGAAAAATCCTGGCATATTGAGTAGCTAAATCCTGGCATATTAAATGGCTAAATCCTGGCAAATTGAGTGGCTAAATCCTGGCATATTGAGTGGCTAAATCCTAGCATATTGAGTGGCTAAATCCTGGCATATTAGGTGGCTAAATTCTAGCATATTGATTGGCTAAATCCTAGCATACTGAATGGCTAAATCCTGGCAAATTGAGTGGCTAAATCCTGGCACATTGAGTGGCTAAATCCTAGCATACTGAATGGGTAAATCCTGGCAAATTGAATGGGTAAATCCTGGCATACTGAGTGGATAAATACTGGCATACTGAGTGGATAAATACTGGCATTCTGAATGGCTAAATTCTGGCATACTGAGTGGCTAAATCCTGGCATATTGAATGGCTAAATCCTGGCATATTGAATGGCTAAATACTGGCATATTGACCAACTGCTCCCAACCATCCTCCATATTATACTAGGCCTGGATAACATGCTTCAGTAAGGGGCCCTGAAAGTCCTGGTGGCGGCTCTGCCTACATGGCACTGTTTGAGACATGAAGACCTAATTTCTTTATTATTATATAGTTACAAGCAACAGATACCGATAGGGTTGACACCTTTTTCTTAAAATAAAAAAAAATAAAAATACATGCCATGCTATTTGCTGCATAGATTTGCTGGGGGGAAATCCCCCAAATAGGTGGAAACCCTAGATGCAGGCCTGACCAAAAGAAAGCTTACAGGCCAGGTGCATGTCACAAGTCTTCATTGTAATATGTCCTTATTTCAATATCTTCTGATCATCCAGCTTATGTCACTAAAAGATCTGTGGCCAGGAAAAACACTGAGCAGCCCTCTCTCTCGATGATTTCTCATCTGTGACTTCTTGTCTGCGATTTCTTGTCTGCGTACGGGATTTCTTGTCTGTGATTTCTCATCTATGTCTTGGACTTTTCGTCGGTGTCTGTGATTTCTCGTCTGTGACTTCATGTCTATGATTTCTCATCTGTGTCTGTGATTTCTTGTCTGTGATTTCTTGTCTGTGATTTCTTGTCTCTGTCTGTGATTTCTCTTCTGCATTTATGATTTTTAGTCTGCGTCGGGGATTTTTGTCTGTGATCTCTCGTCTATGTCTGTGACTTTTTTGTCTGTGTCTGTGATTTCTCGTCTGTGACTTCATGTCTATGATTTCTC